>VMDO01019985.1:0-38470 GCA_007922755.1 Pedetes capensis
TGAAGAGGATTTAAAACATTTACTGATGAAGATCAAAGATCATAGCCTTCAATATGGGTTACGAATAAACATCAACAAAACAAAAATCCTTACTACTGGGTCAGCACGCAACTTCACAATAAATGGAGAAAAGATTGAGATTGTCCAAGATTTTGCTTGGCTTGGCTCTATAATCAACACCTGTGGAAGCAGCAGTCAAGAAATCAAAAGATGCATTGCTCTAGGAAAAGCTGTGGCAAAAGATCTTTTCAGAGTATTGAAAAGCAAAGATGTCACATTGAAGATGAAGGTGCGTCTGACTCATGCCATGGTATTTTCAGTGGCATCATATGGTTATGAAAGCTGGACACTGAACAAGAGAGACAGAAAAAGAATTGATGCTTTTGAATTGTGGTGCTGGAGACGTCTATTGAATATACCATGGACTGCCAAAAGAACCAACAAATCTGTCCTAGAAGAACAACAACCAAAGTGCTCCTTGGAAGCAAGAATGGCCAGACTGCGTCTTATATATTTCGGACATGTAGTCAGGAGAGAACAATCCCTGGAGAAGGACATCATGTTTGGGAGGGTGGCAGGTCAACGCTAAAGAGGAAAACCCTCCACCAGATGGATTGACACAGTGTCTGCAACAATGGGTTTAAGCATAAATAAGATCGTTTGCTTGGAGCAGAAACAGCAAGTGTTTCGACCTGCTGTACATATGAGTTGGACTCGACTCGACGGCACCTAACAACAACAACAACAACAACATCTCAAAAAGTTAAAAAATGGGCTGGCAAGACAGCTCAGTGGTCCAGCACTAGCAAAGCATGCATGCACAAGGCCCTGGGTTCAACCCCCAGTACTGCAAAAAAAAGCAAATTAGTAGTTTCTAGTGTGGAATAATTGCTTCAATGGGTATGGTGTTTCCTTTGTTGTTGTTGTTGTTGTTAGGTGCCATTGAGTCGGTATCCAACTCATAGCGACCCTCATAGGGTTTTCAATGGCTGACTGTTTCAGGATTGCCTTGGGAGTGGATTGCCAGGTCCTTCTCCCATTTTTGCAGTGCTGGGAATTGAACTCAGGACCTCAGAGACTTCAGTGCAGCACTCTACCAACTGAGCTAAATCCCAGCCCTCCACCCCCGATGTTTCCTTTGGAAGAAGGGAAACGCCCCAGAACTAGATGTTAAGAGGTGTACAGTTTAAACCGCTTAATGGTTAATTTTAGGTGATGAGAATTTTACCTAAATTTTAAAAAAGAAAAAAGAAAAGAAACCTTTTTAAAATGTACTAAAGATTAGCTTCTCCCAGGGGCCAGATCAGGAAAGGAAATTGTTACCATTCTTGTTACATCATTCCTTAAATTAGAAGTAAAGCTTCAACTGATATATCATTCATTGTATACTACTCCATACAGTGGAACCCAAGTTTGGATTGCTCCCATAGGTAGAACAATCCTCTGACATAGATCTAAATTTACTGAATATCTAACATGCCAAACAGTAGCAGGCACTATCTTTTTAAACTGTCTCAACACTCTATGAGACGCAATTAGTAGCGCCCAGACAACGCTGTGAGGGTTGTAAAAAATAACACCTTAGATAGTATCTAATTTTACAGATGAAGAAACAACGTCTGAGAGGTTAAATGACTAGCCAATAGTCACATCATCCTAAATCCAACCACCCACAATGGAAAATGGCCTTGTGAACTCAGAACCAGGACTTCAAATCCATAAATAATTGGGTTCAGGATAATGTGGGCTCAGTATGTTAAAATTTAGAGAGTTCAGTTCAGTTTAAATTTTTAATCCAATGTGTAGATAAAATTTTTTTTCAATTTTTTCCAACTTTTAAGTAGTTGATACAAAACCAAAAACGAACAAACAAAACATTAAAAGCTGAACCCAGACCCAATTTTTCACTGGGTTTGGGTTCGGGTTTGGTTTGAATCTCTGCTATGACACATATAGGATTTAAACCTGAACTGAATCTAAACCCTCTAACTCTTACCATGGTGAACTAGCACCGGAACCTGAACCCAACTTCTCATGCCCATAACCGTTACATTTGGCAATAATGTCCCAAGGACATAAAAATACTCCAGTCTCTTCCTCATTAATCCAATAATGCTGAATCCAACTTTATTTTTCACTATTCCTTTCCAGTCTCTTAACTCAAGCCAAACTGTCTCATGTCACAAACAACTAGAATGTACCAAGGAATCAGTTCCATGTTGTGCCCAAGTTACTGCTCACATTGAAAATGACATTTTCCTTTACTCCCTACACCCATCAGCTGGTTTTTAATAACCTAAACTTGTAGGCGTTATGGACCACTGTTGTTGTTGTTGTTAGGTGCCCTCGAGTCAAGTCTGACTCATAGCAACCCTCATAGTGTTTTCAATGGCTGATTGTTTCAGGATTGCCTTGGGAGTGGGTTGCCACATCCTTCTTCCATTTTTGTGGTGCTGGGAATTGAACTCGGGACCTCAGAGACTGCAGAGCAGCACCCTACCAACTGAGCTAAATCCCAGCCCGTTATGGACCACAGCAATCATTAAATGTGGCTAGCTATCTGGATTCTAGGATGCCAAATCTTTGACTAAACTCCCTATTAAGAGAGTCTAAATAATGTCTACAAGCTCAAAAAAACTAGGTACAAATAGAACCAAAGTTCCCCAGGCTTTATCTGGTTCTTAATATTAATGATTAATTAGGCATGAAATACAGCAATAAAAAAAGTGAACTGATGGTATTAGTTATGAGATTCTATCTCTGATGAGTTATATAAGCCTAGTTTTACTGTCTTCTTAATATGGTGCAGTTAACATTTAAATGACAATTATCCTGTCTGTGCAATTGTTTAATGATCAGCATAAACCATAACATTCCCTCCATACCTATGTAAGAAATTTACATCTAGTAAATGGATACAGACTTAAAGTTCCTCCAACAAGTCCAAATTGAAACTCTTCAAAATAAGAAATATCAACCTTTAACATAGGTAATGATTGTACATATTTAACTGGTAAAGTAATAACTAAACATCTCATTAGTTTATAAACAGTATGCAAAATACACCAGTCGGAAAAGTGTCTACTACATAAGTACTCCTGAAATATGTAAATCTGGCTTGATAAAATCAAGTTGCAATGAGACCTACCTAGTAATTCCAGTAATTAACTTCTTTGCAATGGTCCAAATTCATATATACGAAGTTATATAAACATATAAGGAATGTCTAGTGCAGATTATTTGGATTGTTTCAACCTATTAATCCAGCTGAAGATCTTAACAATGTTCTTCAGAAAAGAAGTAGGTAAACTCAGCTGGGCGCGGTGGTTAATGCCTGTAATCCCAGCACTCAGGAGGCAGAGGCAGGAGGACCGCCAGGAGATTGAGAACAGCCTGGGCCACAACGCAAGTTTCAGGCTAGCCAGGGCTACACAGAGAGATCTTGTCTCAAAAATCAAAACAAAACAAAACACCAAAAAAGTGGGTAAACTCTTTAAAAGCAGAGAGACTGGGGGTTCTATTCATTCGGTCCCTCAGCACGAAGAAGCTAGTTCTCCTTTTAAGTCACTAGGCTTCTCAGCCACACTACAATAAAGTGCTGTTTTAAGCCAAAGTCTCCTCGTAAATAATTACTTAAGGATTAAATATTGCCCTAAAGGACTGAATTTTGATGCTATGGCCAAACAGGCCTCCTCACACTCCTAGGTATTTTAGAAGTAAGAAAAATCAAGTCAATCTACTTGTCATGCCTAACTCAGGCCTGGTAAAGAACATCAAAACACCCACCTCAAAAGACAGTTTGATAAACAATAGTGAGTGGGTGGGTGGGTATGCGCACACATACATACATATATAATACACACACACACACACACACACACACGCACGCACATATCGGCACATATGTATCTTGGAACCTGAAATAAATAATGGTAGTATCAAATTTGAGGAAGGAAAGGAAAAATGTTCATCTATTCTAACTTTTTTTTCCCCTCATCCCTGAAGACCCAAAACCATGGAAGCACAATTCAATTTCTTCTGGTTATAGAACATGTGGCTGGATCCTACTTATACTTTTTTAGGAAAACCAAGACTGCCAAGGATATTATGCTAAGCAACTTAACAACTATCACACTTTTCAGAATGAACACTCAATGAAATTCACTTCCCAACTGAATCTTTTTAAAGGAGCTTAATGTAATCCAACACTCTTTTTCTCAATTACAACAATTATATTCTACAGAAAATAGTGGCGGGTTGACTGGCAGTCAGGAAGCCTATGCGTCGAGCCCTGGTTCTGGCAGCTAAATGAATCTAGATCAGTAACATTTCTGAGCCTCAGTTTCAGCCTCTTTAAAATGTAGTGGTGGGCTAAATGAACTGCCAAGACTCTATGATTCCACAACTATATGAATATAAATCACAGTAATAACCTCTCTCATCTTTAATTTCTAAAACAAAACAAAACAAAAATACTTAGGAGTTTTAAAAACACTCTTAAGTCAAGTCAAGGCTGAGATTTTAAAATAGTAAAATAAACCTGGGATGTAGCTCAGTGGTAGAGTGCTTGTCTAGCTTGTGTGTGAGGTCCAGGGTTTGCTTCTCAGAACCATTAAAAAAAAAAAAAAAAAAAAATTAACGATTTTCAACTTTTTTCCCATAGTCCTTTAACAAGAAAGGTAGAAAACTTAGGGCTACTTTCTGTCACTTTCATTTCTCCTGTGAACCATTGATGGAAGTGCAAGAGACAGGTGAAATAATTTTCTGCTTGTCATTTGAAGTCTGTCTATGCAACTTCATGGATAAGCTCCTCTCCAAGACAGTGGCTGAGTAGCAAGTACCACTACCTCAGAGCATTATGGAACCAAAAGAAGCATGCTTTCCTTCCTTTAAGAAGTCAGCTCTTACAAACAGAATCTCTAACAAAAGGCTGGTCTAAAATGTAATCTTAGAGTTTTCATTGATATCATTTATTTCCTTACATCTCTTTTTATTATACAAAGGCTCCATACAAAATTATTAGCCTCCAGCAAAAATTTCAAATGTAAATCAGTAAATATAGTTTCACTCTCTGGACTAAAGCCTGCAGCTGTAGCACTGTGGCATCTGATCCCATCAGATCTCAGAAGTTAAGGAGGGTTTGGCCTGGTTGGTACTTGGATAGGAGACCCCCTGGGAATAACACATACTTTAGGCTTGGAAGAAGGACCCGGCAACCCACTTGCCAAAATCAATCTGCCATTGAAAACCCTATGAACAGCAGAGAAACACTGACAATAGTGTTTCGCCTGTAGCACGTAGGGTCACTATGAGTCGGATACCGACTCGATAGCACCCAACAACAACAACAACAACAACAACAACAACAACAACAACAACAACATCTGTACTAAAACTCTGGACTAGAACAAGTTCTCTGATGCCTGAGGTTACAGTTGTGTTGTTTGCTGACCTATTCCCCTACCTTGCAGGTATTCTGGAACAACTGAAACTACCTGCTATTTAAGGTTTAAAAAACATCTTCAGTCCCTTACAAGATTAGATATTGCTGAACTTACAAATTCAGTATTAAATTCTATTTGATATACAATTGTCCTTATTTTTCATATTTGGTCATTGATCCTTAAGATGCAAGGGCACCTGAAACAATTCTTTAAATGTCATGCCTTTCTGTGGCTTCTGCTGGCCCATAATAACTTAATAGTTTATTGCCTTTCTTTTTTATTCAGATTTATCCAATTCTTTAAAGATGGTATATGGCAACATTGCTTAAAACAGCAAAACTGAAAGTATCCAATAGAAAGGGACCACTAGACTGTAATATATAATTATAGAACACTTATAGTATGTATGTCATATATACTATATAATAATATACATACTATATAATTATTACATATAATAATCTACAGTATGTTGTTGTTAGGTGCTGTTGAGTCAGTGTCCCACTCATAGCGACCCTATATACAACAGGCAAAATAGAATTGTTAGTGCTTCTCTGCTATTCATAGGTTTTTCAATGGTTGATTGTTGTTTTGGGAGTGGATTGCCAGGTCCTTCTCCCAAACATACAGCACCTGATGTTCCCAGGCGATCTCCCGTCCAAGTACTAACCAGCCTGACCTGCTTAGCTTCTGAGATCTGACAGGATCTGACACCATAGTGGTACGGCTGCAGGTAACCCACAGTATGGCCATATACATAATATACATAGCATATCTATATTATATATTACATAGCAGAACAGATCAACACAATGGAACACACACAATTGCAGCTATCACAAACTATGGCACCAGAGAACTGGACATGGTGTCAAGCACACCTGTAGTCCCAGCAAGAGAGGCTTAGGCAGAAGGATCATTGGAGCCCAAGTGTTTGAGGGCAGATTGAGCAACACAGCAAGACCCCACCTCAAGATGGGACCTAAGAACAGCTACTGGCATTGAAAGCTCCCTATAATTGATGGCTAAATGATGACAAACTGGAACAAAACTGTCTGGAGTAAAATCAATTATTTTTGTTTTAATAATGTTTATTTCTCCAAAAGACCCTAGGAATTTCTAATAGCCATTATCTAATGATGAGCCAAAAGCAGCTTACCCATAATCTAGTTCATAAATAAGCCAATTCCCAAAGTCAAGTAGTAGGACTATCAAGTACAGTGGCTATTTTTGTATGTAAAAAAGTTTAACACGTTTGTATATGTGTGCATGTGTTAGAATTTTTTTCTCCCTTTATTAGTAAATGATAGTGGGGTACAGAGTAATGTAGCACTGGCTTTTTCCATTATGCAACCATTACATCTCTTCTGGCTACACTTTCATCAACCCACAAGGTTTATGGAGCCTTATGGCTATTGTGTAGTAAAACTCAAGTGCATATTTGGGTTATATTCCCCTATTTTTCCAAAGTACTCATGAAGTTGCATTGTTTACACTGGGATTATCCTCTCCCCCTTCATCCCTCCACATTGACCCTCCTCCCCATTCCACCTTCCACAAACTTCACTTCCCTCTGCTAGTTCCCTCCCTCCTCCTTTCTACTCTTTATATTGTCCCTTCTTTGCTAAGTTTAGCTGCACATTTTTTATATATCAACTTATGTATAAGATTTTAAAGAGTCTAAAAAGTCATATATACCAAACACTTGGTGATAGTTACCTCTAGGGAGAAAAACATACTTAATTTTTACTTTCTTCTTTTTCCTTAGTTGTACTTCCTAATTTTTCAATAATAAACAAATATATTTCTTGTATAATGTGTTTATAAAGTTTAAAATTATATCCTGGAAATGTTAACTTAAAGAATGACACTCCACAAGCCTTGTGTGGTACTGCTACAGTGAGACGTCTATTTCACTGAGTTAGCATTTAAAGCCTGGACAGAAAAGCATTTAAATTCAGTCTTTCCAGAAATGAAACAAATGAAAACAGAACCAAACCTACTCTTCCATTTCTGGGGAAAAGGAGAGCCATTGCTCACTCTACACTCACTACCGTAGTCCATCTCTCAGCCTGAGACCGAGAGGTTTACAGGGCAAAAGGCAGAGGGGAAAAGGAACCAAAGGGACAGAAGGAGGGAGAAAGGGTGAGTTATTATGTTTTTCTTTGCTGTTTTGCCATAAAACCAAATGCTTGGAGAAAAGGAGCTGTAAAACTCAGTACCAAAGGACAGCAGTTTGTTCTATGAGGGGGATTTTTATCAACAAAATGCCTTATACTCATGACTTACTCTGTTAGTACGCTAAAGATTCCAATATGCTCAACACTTTTGTAAAATTTCCTCCAAAATGGGTATTCCCTGGATCCTTCTAAACTCATATTTTATTTAAATACAATAGAGCCACTTTCAGTAGGTTAGCTGATGCTATGCATAACAATATTTTTTGCTGAAAATAACAAGTACTGCTCTAATATTTTACATGGAATACTGTCTGATGGAATATACTTACTCCTCGTGACAGCAGCTACTCAGTCTAACAAGACCATCAAGGCCACATGTGGCTCCAGCAGGCCTCTTGGCCTACAACAGGCTTCAATCCTTTCTGTCATATGGTATCTGACTACACAACTGATTCTTCACTGAGAACAAGCATGCCATTATATCATGACTAATCCTTAACATGCCTGCAGCCATAGCCCTGCGGAATCTGATCCCGGCAGATCTCGGAAGCTAAGCAGGGCCGGGCCTGGTTAGTACCTGGATGGGAGACCGCCTGGGAACACCAGATGCTGCAGGCTTGGGAGAAGGACCTGGCAACCCCCTCCCAAAAATCAATCTGCCATTGAAAACCCTATGCACAGCAGAGAAGCACTGACAATAGTGTTTCCCCTGTTGTACAGAGGGTCGCTATGAGTCGGATACCGACTCTATGGCACCTAACAACAACAACAACAACAATCCTTAACATAAAGCATATGTAAGTAAGTTTACCCTTTATGGTATAACTGTGTTATCACATTTCTAGATCATGTAAATAAACCTGTTCTCTGAATCCATTAACCTAATGGAAACCTTAAGCCTATGTTTGAAAGCTGGGTGTGATGGTGCACACCTGTAATCCCAGCAACTTGGAAGGCAGAGATAGGAAGATCGCAAGTTCAAGGACAGAGGCAGTCTGTGTAACTTAATGAGACCCTGTCACAATATATATATTATATATATAATATTTTTATATTACATAAAATTTTTTATATTACATAAAATTTTTTATATTACATAAAATAAAAATATAATAAAAGGGCTGGGGGAGCAGCTCAGTGGTAGAGTGCTTGAAAAGTATGCATGAGGCCCTTGGATCAGGCTCCCAGTATTTAAAAAAAAAAAAAAATAGAAGTATTTTTGAAATGCAAACACCATCTCCACACAAACTAGCCATTTTTATAGATTTATATTTTCTTACACCAAGTTTAGGAGTGGACCACACCTATTTTCTGACAGACTAGCAGCTTCTAATTTGGGACAGAATGCATACAAGAACACAGACAGAAAATAGGCAGGATGTATCATAACATTTATTCTATAATAGCTTTCCTGAAACTACCTAAATATGCTTCCCCTTGGGAATTTGGTCCGAGGGTCAGTGCTGAAACCAGGAAATTTCTCTTTCATGAGATAACTAAGTAAAGAAACGAACAACAGAAGACACTCTGAAGGAGCAAAGGATTCTAATGGCATCTGTTGAGGATGTAATGCTTGATGCATAGCACTAGGAAGCCCATGGGTGAAGGGTGACAAAACTCTAGACCACAATTACATATAAAGGTAAAACTCAAGAGTTGTGGAAGTTGGGGTTAACCGTGTTTGTATGAACCATCTCAGACTCAAATCATGCCCTCAAAGTTGCCTGTCTTCCTTTGCTAACGCTTTACAGAGTCAATCTATCACCCCCTTTACATTACTCTCATTAACCCTATTGCCTGGACCATGGAATAAGATACTGTCTCTCCAGTTGCCTCTTTGCTCATTGTCCTTAAAGACAAATTATCCAGGTTCAAATGAAAATAGTAACTATAACACGAAAAAAATTTTTATTTAGTAACCTTACAGAGCCAGGGCACAGTGGCACACACCTGTAATCCTAGCAACTCAGGAGACTGAGGCAAGAGGATCATAAGTTTGCAGCCCGAGGCAAGCTTGCATAACTTAACAAGGTCTCAAAATATAAAAAAGGGGGCTGGGTTGGAAGCTCAGTGATAGAACACTTGCAAAGTATACATGAGGTCCTGGGTTCAGCTCCCAAGGAAAGGTGGAAAGAAGGAAGGAAGGAAGGAAGGAAGGAAGGAAGGGAGGGAGGGAGGGAGGGAGGGAAGGAGGGAGGGAAAGTCTTACATTTGTGGCTCCTAACTACTTAATGACTCACCCAAAGTCTACTTTGAAATAGTACTTCTATCCTTTTTTGCGGGCTGGGGCTTTGGCTCAGTTGGTAGAACACAGCTCCCTCCTGCCCAAGGAGCCGGGTTCGATCCCAAGCAAGGCAAGTGCCCCTCAGCCGAATTCAATCCATTTGCCTGCAGCTGTAGCCCTGTGGCTAACCCTGTGGCATCCAATCCCGTCAGATCTCGGAAGCTAAGCAGGGTTGGGCTTGGTTAGTACTTAGATGGGAGACCACCTGGGAACACCAGGTGCCGGAGGCTTTGGAGACAGACCCAGCAATCCACTCCCAAAAATCAATCCACCATTGAAAACCCTATGAACAGCAGAGAAGCACTGACAATAGTGTTTCACCTGTTGTACGTAGGGTCACTGTGAGTTGGATACCGACTCAACAGCACCTAACAACAACATCCTTTTTTACATCTGTTTCTCTGTTGAGCCTTTCTCTCACAGTCCTCATGTACTAAAATGCTACTGTTCCCTTACAATCTAACTGAAATGGACCCTCCTACACAAAGCTTTCTATGAGGCCTACCCTGTAAAACAGCAATAACTTACATTTTCATGCATCTCCCCCACCCCACTTTCTCTTTCCCTAGTTATATATTGTAAGTTTCATGAGGAGAGACATTGTTGTGTTTTACTGGTGGATGAATACTTTGTGGCTTGAATAACACCTGGCACACAGCAGATTATCAATTAATATTGTTGAATGATGCATACCCATTCTGGCCCACCCCAACTTGTTGGGTAAATAAATCATCTGTTCAAGCCAGCATAGTCAGTCAGGTGTCCTGCACTTACAGCTGAAAACATTCCTGTGAAAGTGCTATAGAAGATTCACAAAATATGCATTACACCCCCGTCATGGTTATTACTGTCATTATGAATTAACTAGCACTTGTGGTATGCTTACTATGTTCTAGGTGTAACAGTTGGTTCTGGGAGACAGGGCTGGTTTGCTTGCTTGCTTGCTTGGTTTGGGTTTTTGTTGTTGTTTTCTTTTTGGACAGGGTTTCACTATTGTAACTCAGGCTGGCCTTGAACTCCTGATCGTCCTGCCTAAGCCTCCCAAGTACTGGTATTATAGGCATGTGCCACCACGCCTGGCTGTCAATACTAAATAAGTGTCATTCTTTTTACCTTCTGAGGTACATACCAATTTTAAAGAGGAAGGAGCTGGGGCTCAGAAGATCTATATAACCTGCCCAAGGCAACATAACTAGGAAATGACTAGCACACATGTAACCCCACATGTCTGGCTCCAGTATCTACACTCTGCATTGAAATGCTATGCTACACTCTAACCTAAAATGTATATGAAATATTCTTAGTTGAGTCTTCTTAAAATAACTATAAGGTCTGCAAGTCAGGAATCCTGTCTTCCAAGCCTTATTATCCACCAAACCAATTAAAATATAAGGTCTTGACGTAGCTATTCAGTAAATATTTATTACAGCAATAGGCAAATGAATCCCAATCCTGCTTTCAAACTCCGAGCTTTTAAAAAATGAGACATGAGGGGATGGGGGCTTACCTCACATGGTAGAGCGCTTACTTAGAATGAACTGAGGCCCTGGGTTTGATGTCCACCACCACCAACACAACCACTCCACAACAAAAAAACCCACAAGTATACATTGTTAGAAAATTAATTTTCATATTTAGGAGTATGTGTCCCTTTCTTGATTGCAGAGATTTCCCTTCTGCTATTGTATTTGTCACTCATGCATTTGGAATAAAAAAATTGGTCTCTGCTATGGACTGAATGTTTCTGTCACCCCAAAATTCATATTAAAATTTTCATTCCTTAGGTGATGGTATTCAGAAGCTGGGCCTTTGGGAGATGATTAACTCATGAAAGCAAAGCCCTCGTGAGTGGAAGTAGCGCTCATTTAGACACCAGAGAGCTCATGTGTTTCTTCCCCCATGTGAGGACACAGCAAGGTGTCTTCTATGAGCCAGGAAGCAGGCTGAAAAGCCACCATCTACAAACCAGGAAGCAGGCCCTCACCAAACACAGACTCTTCCAGCACCATGACTTCAGAGCCTTCCAAACTGTAAGAAATAAATTTCTGTGTTCATATGCTATCCCATTTATAGTTTTTTAAAAATAGCAGCCCAAAAGAGATTTTTAGCCCAAGCCAGTAGAGTTTCTGCCACCCACGGAAACCCCTAGGCCCTTAGGCAGCTATTTCCCATGCAAAATAATGCTGCTCCCTTGTACGTGGTAAATAAATGAACACACACATACACACACAACCACACAACAACACATTTGCAGAAGGCAGCCAATAACTAAATGCACCCAAGAAAACGGCCTCCCATGTATATACATCTCTTTTCCCTCCCTGCCTTCAGCTCAATGATCTACAACAGCTTCTTGTATTAGACAATAAGCAGAGATGTGTAAGCAACTGCAGGTAGATGAATGAACTGTGTGATGCTGAAAATCTGTGAAGTATCTAATAATAAATTGAAATAAAAAACATTCTCCTCCTCCAATGGTATGACCAAATCAAAGGGAAAAGAGGAGCTGGAGGAAAAATGAGACAAAGGACAAAAATCTGGCCTATATGACACATTTATAAAACTGATGGCCTGTCAGCAAGATACTGATGAATATTTTCATAGGATAAAAATGGCAACCCAGATCTAAAAATAAACCACTGTACTGCAGACCTGTCTGGTTCAGCTACACCACTAGAATACAAACACCTTCACTCCCCACTACATTTTGACTCAAGGCTCCACAAAGAAGGAAAAACTGATCATTTTGGTAGCAAGATAAGATAGTTTACATGGTTTAAAATCAGTTATGCTTTCTGTATAATATATATTGAATTTAAGTTTAAATTATTTTCATTTTCCAAAGAAAGGGTAAAATAAATGATCATAGCAATAAACCATTAACTCACCTTTTATAAAAGATTATTTTCCTCCCAACCCCATTATAATAAAATATTAGTGGTGTCACCATCTAACTCCTAAAATAGGAATTTAAAAATAAAATTATAAATTATTTCTAAGCCATGCTGACTTGAATGACAGCCCTAGTCAAAATGCTATCTCCAAGTAACTCTGGAGATGCAACCCCCAAAATTTATTATCTCATTTAGCACCCAAACTTAAAATAAAAAGCTGTTAACTAAAATGCAAAAGTGTTCTTGCTGCCCTTCACGGGCAGCCTATTTACTCACCAAATAGATTTACCTTTCTCAGTCTTGCCTTATATAGTTATCATTCTAATCTTAGCTAAATGGTGATTTCAACCGCAAGGGTTACAACTCTCTAGAAAGCTCTCCTAGAATATTTTGATTGCTATTCAGGTCACCATTTTACTTTAACGTTTATTTATTTTTTTGAGATGGCTTTTTGCTATGTTATCCAGGCTGGTCTCCATCTCAGAGATTCAAGTGATCCTCCTGCCTCTGCCTCCCAAGTAGCTGGGACCACAGGCACATGCCACTACATATGCATGTCACTACCTTTCATGGTAAAATTGAATTACCTCTTATAACAATAAAATGTGAGTAATAAATTATAACTGGAATAAACAGAAAAAGAGGAAACAAATTAACATTTTAGGGTGCAGTGAGATTCTCACAATAGCAAAACAAATCCTTCCTAATGCTTAATGGTATTCAATTGTTACGCACTTCATAGTCAACAGCTACACATTAAAATAAACATATCCTCCAATATACAGCCATGCACTTCCTCCACTGAAGCTTATGTCCCAATCTAAAAAATGGCAGGGTTTCCTAAGGGAGAAAGACATATTAAAGACCATAAGATAAAAATGAGTTTTTATTATCATCAGTCTTATCTTTGTAGTATACATCACAAATAATGGTCAAAATAAAGCTCTTGCTTCCCACTTCAAGCTGGTTCTGTCAAAACTCCGTATGGAGCAACTCATTTATTCATTTGTTCAAGCCAAAAGCTTAGAAGTTGGCTTTAATTCTTCTCTTTCTCATGTCCCTTATTCAATCCATCTACCAGACTTGTATACTCTCAAACCAGGTTGGTGGTACATGCCTATAATTCCAGCACTCCGGAGGCTGAGGCAGGAGGATCAATGCAAGCTCAAGGCCAGTCTAGTCTACACAGTGAGTTCCAAGCCAGCCTGAGTTACACAGTGAGACCTTGTCTCAAAACAAAACAAAAAAATCAAAAACAACAACAACAAAATACCTATATATGCTCTCTAATATTTACCACATCTGACCGCTTCTCACCTCCTAAAGCACCATACCCTAGTTCAAAGCATCACATTCCTGTCTCCCCTAGATGACTCAAAGGCTCCTTAATATTCCTCTGCTTTAACCCGGCCCATTATAGCCTATTTACCACACAGCCACTAGTCATCTTTGCAAAAAATAAATGACATCACATCACTACCCCTCTTGAATTCTTTCAATGACTTCTATGACTCAGACTAAAATCGAAAGTTGTTTATGTCTTACAGTATCGTTTACAGCCTCACCTATGCCTACCTCCATTATCTTCTAATACCATTTTCCCTCTTATATTCTCCACCTAGTTATATCACATAGCCCTCCTTTGCCTTCCTTCAAATGCACCAAGCCCAGTCCCACCTGTGGGTCTTTTTACTTGCCCTTCCCCTTTGCCTGGAATGCTCTTATCCCACAGCTTCAAAGGACTGGCTTCTTCTTTATCAGTAAGGTCTCCACTCAAATGTCCTGTCTTCAGAGAGGCCTTCATGACCATCCGATCTAAAACATTCCCACCTCACTACTCACAAACCAGTTACATTATATCCCAGATTCTTGCTTTATTCCCTGTCTGTAATTATATTATTTACTCATCTAATGGGTTATTGTCTATCTTCTGCTTGATTATAAGTTTTTCTGCCTTACCATTGTATCTCCTGCAAAAGTTAATGTATAAACTTTTCAGTTACAGCAGCAAAGGGTGCTAAAATACCTATAAAAGCCTGACAGGTAAGGAAAGTGAATAAAGCTGGCAATTTCTAGTTAATGTGGTAACACAGGCCCAATACAACAGCAGCTTACTATTTTTCAAGAAAGGAAGGATACACAGTTTCTAGATGAAATCTTCCAATTGTTTAAAATTGAAAAATCATTGTGGATTTCTGAAATTAAAACTCTGCGCCAGGTGTGGAGCATGTCCATAATCCCAGTGACTGCAGAGGCAAAAGTTCAAGGCCTGCGGCAGTGTGTGTAACTTACGGAGACCCTGTCTCAAGATAACAAATAAAAAAGGGACAGAGGTGCAGCTCAGCAGAGCTTTTGCAAAGTAATCGTGGCATGGCCCTGGGTTTATCCCCTGAGGATAGCAAGAAAAAAAAAAAAACAAAAAAAACCCCCACCTATGTACAAGTCAATAAACCATAACTATGAAACAAACAGATTCAAGGTAAACTATTAACTTCTCAAATTTTTATTTATTTGATGCATAGATCATTCTAAAGATGACCATAATATTTCCCCCTCTGCAGGATCTTCTGCAGTGTGAATTGGCCATTTGTCCCATCAAAAGATGGGATCTATTTTCCTTCCCTTAGACATGTGACTTGGCTTTGTTTTTTTTTGTGTGTGTGTGTGTTTTGTTTTGTTTTGTTTTGGTGGTACATGGGATTTGAACTCAGGGCCTTACAAATGTGTATACTTTGCAAGTGCTCTACCACTGGACTGCACCCCCAGTCTCTTTTTTTATTTTTTGTTCTGAGACAGAGCCTCACTAAATTATGCAAGCTGCCTTCTGGCCTCGAACTTGCGATCCTCCGGTCTCCACTTCCTGAGTTGCTGGGATTACAGGTGTGCTCTATGTCTGGCTCTTTGGGTCTTCTTGCAGCCATGTAAAAATCGCAGTTAAAACTACTGAATGAGAGGCCATGTGGAGGAGATCTGAGACCCCCAGATACGAGTGAGCCCATCCTATTTCCTGTTGCCCCTGTCAACCTTCCAAAAGCAGTAAGAGGCCTTTAGATAAATGAGGTCATATGTTGAATCGTCCTGCCCCAGCAAAGTCATCTTAGCTGACCCTATATGGTACAGAGGCAAGCTATCCTCGTGAGCCCCTCCCAAATCCTTGACTCATGGAATTGTAATGAAGTGACTGTTATTTAAGCAATTACATTTCAGAGTGGTTTGTTTCTCAGTAATAGTCATTTGAGACAGAAATCAATTCCTAAAAGTGAGATGTCAAAAACAACCACCTCAAACATGCAGCACTAGGTTTTGGGACCTGATGCCTGGCAGAGGCTGGAAAAGTATCAAATAGGTTGTTAGTAAAGGCCAGAAAAGTTGTGAGAAAACTGCTATTAGAAGTAGGAGAAAGAGCAACTCATGTTATATAGTGGTGGAATGTCTGGCAAGGTTGCTGCATGCAATGATGTTTACCTAATACCTAATTCAATAATTATTTGAGAATAGTTGTGCTATCGCCAGATAGAATACTAAAAGTGCCAACTGGCTTTTTCTAACTGCATATAAGAGGAAAAGAGAAATAAGTGAAAGACATTTTTTTATAAGGCAGAATTTAGAGGAAGCACAGAGGGGTGAGGCTAGTCTCTCCAACTGGCAAAGTTCTCTAATCTAGAAATGGCGTCTGAGTAAAAATCAAAAGCAAAGATTTCTCCATAATGTATTTTTTCTTTTTTTGAGACCCTGGAGAGATTTAAGATATTGCCTAGTAGAACCTTCTCATCTATGCATGAATCTTAAAGGCCTTGTCTTACAATAGTCTAATAGATCTGAAGTAAAGACAGGTGTGTCTTAGAAAGGAATTATGGATGTGGCTTTTGAAACATAGAACCAATTCCCAATAAAATTCACAGAAAGCTCTCAAAGGTTTTGTTTATTTGTTTGTTGGTAATACTAAAAGTACCACTAGCTTGGACTAAGAGAAAGAGCTAGTTCAAAATGACTGAAAAAACAAAACTTCTGTGGGTCTCTAACTTCATACAGGTAAGAAGCAGATTGAAAAGGCTAGTCAGCTACAAACACACCCTCCCTCTGAAAAAGAGACACACTGGAAGAGGAGGAAGCCAAGAGTCAAAAGGGTAGAGCAAGTAGGTTCAGAATATAATGCATTAGGGAACAACTCCCTAGGAGCAGAACTGGGCACTAATCAAGGCATATTCTTGATATATGGAATAAGAGAATCATTGACATGTGCCCAGTAGATTTCAATATTGCTAAAGACCAGTAATGACTATGTTCTTCCCATTCTCTTTTTTGAGTGGGAGCATCTATTGCAGTTTTCTGCTCCATCTCACGATGTAAGATGGGGGGAAGAAGGTAACTTGTCTTTTCAGTTCACCAATATCTAAATCCTATGAAACTTGTACGATACAACTGTATGGGAAACCTCGTATTCATCTCCACTTTGGTTAGATAATAAGACATTGGACTCCGAGATGATGTCACAATGGGATAAGGCCTGTAGGGGAGCAGGATGTATATTGTGCATGGTGGAAAGATGTGAATTGCTATGCTCAGAAGACCAACTACATTAGACCATTTCCAAAGATGGCTGCAACAAAGTCTTCCATCTTCCACCACTTTGCTATAGGAATTTGTCATTCTCCCTTGACTTAAACCTGGGCTGGTTCTGTGACTTGCACTGACCAACAAATTGTGGTAGAACTGACAGGATAAAACTTCCACAATCAAAACCTTAAGATACCTTACAGCTTTTGTTTTCACCTTCTTGAAACAATCCCAGAACCACATAAGGAAGCTTCAGTCTAGTCTCATGAAAGAGGAATAACCATATGGAGAAACCACATAGAGGTGAATGGAGGCTTCCCAGTTAACAACTAGGGTCAAGGCCCAGACACAGAAGTGAAACAATCTTTAATCTGCTAGCTCCATTGGGACTGTCCTCGCTCAAACCCAGAGAATAGAGAAAAGCTATCTCCACTGAATCCTGAACAAATTCATGATCCACAAAATCATGAACACTACTATGGTTGAGGGGGTTGTTTGTTTTCCAGTACTTGTGGGTTGAACCTAGTGCCTCACACATACTTTGCAAATGCTCTACCTCTAGGATGTATCTCTAGCCCATTTTTAATTTTTTTGTCTTGAGGCTGGGTGTCACTGAATTGCACAGGCTGCCTCTCGCCTCAAATTCTCAATCCTCCTGCCTCAGCCTTCCGAGTCATTGGGATTACAAGCTTGTGCCACCACACCTGGCTGGTTGGTTGTATTTTTAAGCACTACGTTTAGAGATAATCTGTTACACAGGAATAGGTAAATGAAATACTGGCAAAAAGATCAATGTGAATAATGGAAATATTTAAATTGTTGAATTAAAAAATACATTTTTAATACTCTTAAGCTTTCACACATTCTTCATTCTTTTATTCATCAAATGTTTGCTCAGCTCCTAATATGTGCCAGGAATGGTTCTAGGCTCTGAGAAAACAGCAGTGAATAACACTCTTATGAAGTTTATATTTTTCACAAGGGAAACAAGGATGGATGTCTAGTGATCTGTTTTAATAAATAAAATTATTTCTAATTAGTATACTAATATCATAAGCTAGTGTTTGCCAAGTAACTAAACCTAGTTTTAACTTTCTCCTTGAAATTCTTGAAATTGTTACTTGAATGCTTTATAGCTGTGCCAGGAGCTATTTTTAGCTTAGCCTTTCAACTGAGCTACAAGAAAAACAAGGTCAAGATGATATAAGACCACTAGTAAATTTGGTGCTCCTGAATTTTCAGTTATCTTCTATGTACTAAATTTATTCTCTGATTTCAAACGTTAGCATTTTCACATCTTTGCTCCTGATGTTTCCTCTTCCAGAATGTCCTTCCCCTGCCTTCTTCACTTGGGGAACTCCGGACTCCCACAGGTCTCCTCCCCACAACAGGTGTTTCTCCTTCTTCTCCCACTGTATTCTAGGTGTACATACAGTACGTTACTGAGTATACCATGTTCTGATTTCTTCTTTCCTTGTTTAACTGTCTTCACTAAATCATTAGTTACAACAGGGAAGCAACTGTTCTTCCATCCCGAATAGAAATCTACATGCAATGTTATGTGATGAACAAATGTTTGTTAAATAAAACAACCTTAAATAAATCATGATTCTCTCAATAATCAGGCTGATAATATAAGTTGCAACTGCAACTTCTTGGGAAAACACAAAGCACCACTGAAATATTTTATTATTATTTACCAGACACAAGAACAAAAAACCTCTTCTCTTGCTACATTTAAGGACCTTCAGATAACAAACATATCAACTTCCAAATAAAGTTTCAATACAATTACATGTAACTTCTGGCTTGTTGCTTTTGTTTTGTTTTGTTTTCATTGGTCACTTTGTGTTGCAGTCACTTGTAAAATCTATTGTTTTAGTCAGCTGGTACATCACTGACAGAAACAAACAGAAAGAGACAGAAACAAACTTATGGGGCAAGTTAGAGGATTCCCATCCACAGAGGCAGGACAGGCATGTGGTGTGGCAGCAGGTCAGCCATAGCGGGGCACATGGAAAAGAACCTCATGTCATGGCAGATGAAAAGCAGAAAGCCAACAAGCAACCAGAACCATGGGCCTAGGGTAAACTCCAAAGGCCCACCTCCAGGGAGCCAATTCCACAAGTTTAGGATGAGCCTCCCTAAGTTCCATAGCGTCCAAACACAGCACTGCAACCAGGGAACTCAATGTTGAAACACATGACGTTAAGGGGACATTTTAGATCCAAACAGTAATACCTATCTATATTTTAATTCATAAGCATAAAAAAAAAAACCTTCAGGGTTTAAGATACATCCAATGGACAAACACAATTTAATTTGTGAGTTTTTAAAAAGTCTCTGGATTTTAGACTAAACAGATTTACCAATTTACACAGTCCCTTTCTTCCACACAAATGTGGTTATTTGGAAACAAAGTGTTTACAAGTTATGGTACCACAGGCAGGGTTATAAGTGTCCAGAGGACTGAAGATATATGACTAAGTACTATCAGAGCCATAATTCAATCCCTGACGTACCATATATTCTCCAACCTAATCCACAGACTTTCAACAGTATTAGAGGGCCACAAAATCAGATGCAGATTAGAATAATTTTGAACTGAATTCACAGTTGAGAGAGCTCTCAACCAATTTGTATGAGATTCTAATCCACATCTAATTTTGTAGCCCTCTAAAACTGTTGAAAGGACACTGATTAAATTCACGAATATGCAGTATGTATCGCCTAGCAGAGAAATTTTAAATCTATACTCTCCAACATGGTGGACACATGTAGATATTAATTTAATTTTAAATTCAAATTAAGTAAGATTAATAATTCAGTTCTGGGCCTGGGAATGGAGCTCAGTGGGAAATCACTTACCTAGCATGTCAAGTGTTCCAGGTTCATTTCTTAGCACCACAAAAAAAAAAAAAAAAAAAAAAGAAAAGCTTAAGTACACAAAAGATCATGTGTACGGCAAGGTGCTGGGTAGTGCTTCATTCTGTTGTACATACGATCACTATGAGTAAGACCCAACTCAACGACACTGAACAGCTAGGCACCATTTCAAGTGCTCAGTAGCTGGTGACTACCAAATTGCACAGCACAGATACATAATATTTTTATCATCACAAAAAGTTCTATGGGACAAAACTGCCTTAAACGAATGCAAGTTTTCATGTCAAGTTACTTCAGGAATTCTAACGTGACTCTCTGCCTGCACTAATGAAAATAGTGTGACATTTCAGAAGAAATGAATAGAAGTATCTGGAAAAACATTATTTTTTTCACAGGTTGATAGAATACAGAAGTTTACATTAAAATTCATTCTTTGAAATGATTAATACTTCAATTCATCTTGCTTAACAAACTTTCCTCACTTTAACACAGACTTTTTTCTCTCTCTCCACACCCCCAGTGCTAGAAATGAAACCATGATTTCCCATGCTAAGCAAGCACTCCACCATTGAACTATACCCTCAAGCCCCTACAGATCTTTTTCTTAATGTATATCTTCAATATCACCACCTTTGGAGTTTGAGTTAAGGGAGTAATTTTTTTAAAGCCTTCTCATTTAAAAGTCTAATTTTTTTCCAATTAATCTATCACACCACAGTTTTAAAGTATTCTACCTGCTAAACTATATGAAGTATATGTTTCTTGGGACTCTAATAGCTTAATATTAATTCTATAAAATCTAACTTCAGAGTATAGTTTTCTCAATAGCTTCTTTTTAAAGATAAAATTAATCTCTCTGCAAACTTAACGAAGTTTAAAAAATAATAAATTAATCTAGTACTAATATTTATATTTTATATTTATTTTATATATTTATTTTATATATTTATAAATATATATATTTATATATATAAAATATAAATATTAGTAATATTAGTAAAATGAAGTAAGTAGATCTTTTCTTCTGAAATATTAGATAAGTTTTCAAAAACAGAATTCAAAGGTAGTTTACAGGGATTTCAAAAATCCAATGGAATTTCTAAAGAATTTCAAAGTTCAGTAGAAAATTACTTACTCAAAAACAAAAGCATTTTTTCTCTGAGTCTTCTTAGGAAGGCAAAATATGTGCTTATTTCCAAAGACTAAATAAAATCCAAAAGAAACTTCATGTGAATAAAAATCATCTTCAATATAAATTTTTAAAGTCATTGGTGCTCATCAGCACCCTCTGGAGTTAATTATTATAGTTCAGAATAAACCAGATCTTAAAAGATAGACAAAATTCATCATTTAAAATTGAAGTATAATATAGGTAAAGAATCCTTGTATGACTGAAATCACAGTCATGTAATTATAAAGCCTCCTCTAACATTTCACCTACCACTGAGTGAATTAGTTCTCCCTCCTTAGAAGGGCAGAGATGCAGAGGCAGTGCCTATAGGGACAATGTTCATATCTTCATACTGCAGAATTCAGCATCTCCAGCCCTGGCTCCATTCCCCAGCCCAGAGCTGCACATATACCAGAGCTCTTTTTGTCAGATGTTCGGCCACCAACCATCACCATTGATGAAGCCCAGTGTTCACCAAAAGACGGCACAGGCGCACTGGGCGCGGTGGCACAAGCCTGTAATCCCAGCGGCTTGGGAGGCAGAGGCAGGAGGATCGCAAGTTTGAGACCAGAGGCAGTCTGCGTAACTTAGCGAGACCCTGTCTCAAAAAAAGTAAAACAAAATGGGCTGAGGGTGCAGCTCATTGACCCAGCACTTGCAAAGCATGCAGGTGTGAGGCCCTGGGTTCAACCCCCAGTACCGGGACGGACACACACACACACACACACACACACACACACACACACACACACACACTACACAGGCCACATCACAGCAAAAGACAGCAGCCTTTTCTAGTCAAAAAAGGAGGGGCGTAGGAATCAATTCCCAATATTCTGAGTACTCTCTACATAGAAGCAGAAGCAAAATGTTTCTTGTTTACATCCACTTAATTTAACTCCTGTCTAAAGATAAAATTAACATCTTTGCAAATTTAACTAAATTTAAAAAACAATAAATTAATTTCTTAGATATCTTCAAAAAATTTAAAATACTATAAAGTTACCATTTGAGTTCACAGTAGGGGGGAAAATCCAATTTCTCTCTAGTCCCAATTCCTGTTAGACTTGACTAATGTTTCATAAATTGAACATGTCATAACAGAGGGGACAAAAGGCTATAAAGCACTGCAGTCAAAGGCTTTAAATCAAAGCACTGCTAACAGATCCTTTCAGAAGTGCCATCAGATTCATAGATTAGGACTTAATGCATCATATTCTTGCCTATGAGGGGTAAAAACAATCTCTTTTATGTAGAAAATACTTAAGCATGGACTCTTGGATCTTACCTAGATGTGTTATACCGTCTCCTTTCTGCTACTTATTACCTGAGCTATTTCATTGCCCTTTGTTTTCTCCACTGGAGGGCACAGTTAGCTAAAAAGAAAATTGGTAAAATGCAATTCGTTCTTTTCTATCATTCCAGAAAAAGTATGGGTGAAAACGAAGGCTAAAGCTGCTATTGGGAAAGATGTTACAGTACTATTTAGGAAATTCATTTATACTCTTGAAAAACATTATAGAAGACAATGATTAAGTGGCCAAGCCAATTATTCTCCAACACCTCTACCTATAAAGTGTAAATAAAAGATGAGGTAGAAAGCAAAGGTAAAATACAATAGTAGAAATGACCCACTTTAGAAACAAAGTAAACTAAAACTATCCATGCAAACAGAAATTCTGTTCAACTGCAGTACATCCAGCTACTGCTGTCCCAGTAAAACAACTCCATGAGAATGTGGCAGTGAACGACTGTTTTTTCACAATGACCTAACTCATACACATTCACCAAAGTAAGCTGTGTTTTTATTCTTTGCATAAGCATTCTACAATTATGCCAAGACAAGATCCTATTCAACAATTCATTCAGAGCTCTCTTTTCTGTATAAACCTAATCAATTCTAAAAGTTGCAATGCAAAATATTTTCCATGTGTTTAGGAAAATGATTAGTAAATAAACACATAAATACTGCACTTCTTAATAAAATGAATAAATGTACAGATTTCAAAGGAACTTGCAAAACAATAATAGCCATTTTTTGTTTTAAAAATTGCTTTAGAATAAAACTGTTAGTAGGCTTCAACTAAGCAGAAAGCTTTGTATGTATGTATGTATGTACGTATGCATGTACGCCAAACTGACAGACAAGTGAGGGTTGAAACACTACCCAACACTGTGCCATGCCCAGCACTATGTTAGTGCTTCTCTGCTATTCATAGAGTTTTCAATGGCTGATCATTTTGGGAGTGAGCTGTCAGGTCTTTCTCTTATTTTTGCACTGCTGGGAATGGAACCCAGGGCATCAGAGCATGCAGAGCAGTTCTCTACCAACTGAGCTATGAAGAACAGAGAAACACTATCAGATATAGTGCCCGAAAATGAGCCCCTCAGGTTGGAAGGCACTCAAAAGATGACTGGGGAAGAACTGCCTCCTCAAAATAGAGTAGACCTTAATGAAGGGAATGCAGTAAAGCCCCAAGGACCTCCATTTGCTGATGTGGCATGTCTCAAAATGGGAAGGAACAACAGTAAACATTCATTAATAATTGGAACATGGAATGTATGTAGTATGAATCTAGGAAAATCAGAAATCATCAAAAGTGAAATGGACCACAAAAGCATTAACATTCTAGGCGTCAGAGGGCTAAAATGGACTGGCATACACCATTTTGAATCAGATAATCATAAGATCTACCATGCCAGGAATGACAACTTAAAGAGAAATGGGGTTGCATTCATCATCAAAAAAGATATCTCAAGATTTGTCCTGAAGTACAACGCTGTCAATGATAGAATAATACCCACATGCCAAAAAGGAAGGCCAGTTACTATGACTTTAATTCAAATTTGTGCACCCACCACTAAGGCCACAAAGAAGAAAGGGAAGATTTTTATCAGTTTCTGCAATCTGAAACTGATATAATATGCAATCAGAATACACTGATAGTTACTGTGATTAGAATGCAAAAGATGGGAAGAAGAAGGCTCAGTAGTTGGAAAATATGGCCTTGGTGACAGAAATGATGCTGGAGATCACATGACAGATTTTTGTCAGACCCACAACCTTTCCATTGCAAATATCTTTTTTCACCAACATAAATGGCAACTATACACACAGAATTCACCAGGTGGGACATACAAGAACCAAATTGGCTACACTTATGGGAAGAAACAATGGAAACCTTAATACCAAAAGTCAGAACAAGACCAGATACCGATTGTGGACCAGATCATCAACTGCTATAGGTAGGTTCAAACTGAAACTGAAGAAAATTAGAACAAGTGTACTAAAGCCAAAGTATGACCTTGAGTATATCCCACCTGATTTCAGATACCATCTCAAGAATAGATTTGATGCATTAGACACTAATGATTGAAAACCAGATGAGTTGTGACATGACATCAAAGATATCATTCATGAGGAAACCAAAAGGTTATTTAAAAGACAGGAAAAAAAGAAAAGACCAAATTACATGACAAAAGAGACTCATCAAACAGCCAAAGTAAAAGGAAGACATAACAAAGTTAAAGAACTTTTAAACAGCAGATTTCAAAGGACAGCTCAAAAAGACAAAATCAAATATTATATTGACATGCTCAAAAAGCTGGAGATAGAAGACCAAAAGGCAGGAACACACTCTGTTTTTCTCAAGCTTAAGGAACTGAAGAAAAAAATCCAAGCCTCAAGTGGCAATAGGGAAGGATTCTACAGGGAAAATATTAAACATAGAAAACATCAAAAGAATATGGAAGGAATACACCGAGTCATTATACCAAAAAGAATTGGTGGATGATCAACAATTTCAGGAGGTTGCATATGATCAGGAACCAAAGGTACAGAAAGAAGAAATGGAAGCTGCCTTGAAGGAATTGGCAAAACACAAGGCTCCAGAAATTAACGGAATACCAATTGAGATGTCTGAACAAACAGATGAAGCACAAAGGTGCTCACTTGTTTATCCAAAGAGATTTGGAAAACAGCTACCTGGCCAACTGACTAGAAGAGATCCATATTTGTGTCTATTCCGAAGAAAGAGGATACAATTGAATGCAGAAATTATCTAATGATATCATTAATATCTCACACAAGTAAAATTTGGCTAAAGATCATTCAAAAGCAACTACAGCAGTATACTGACAGGGAACTACCAAAAACTCAAGCCAGATTCAGAAGATGGTGTAGAACCAGCAACATCATTGCTGACATCAGATGTATATTAGCTAAAAGCAGAGAATACCAGAAAGACGTCCATCTATGTTTTATTGACTGTGCAAAGGCATTAGACTGTGTGGATCACAGCAAATTATGCATAACATTGTGAAGAATGGGACTACCAGAACACTTAATTGTACTCATGAGTAATCTGTATATGGGCAAGGAGGTAGTCATTCAAACAGAACAAGGAAATACTGCCTGGGGGAGCTGTATCCTTTCACTGTACCTCTTCAGTCTCTATGATGAGCAAATAATACAAAAAGCTGGACCTTATGAAGAAGAATGTGGCATCAGGAATGGAGGAAGACTCATTAACAACATGCATCATGCAGATGACACAACTTTGCTTGCAAAACGTGAAGAAGATCTAAAACATTTACTGATGAAGATCAAAGAATACAGCATTCTGTATGGAGTGCACCTCAACATCAAGAAAACAAAACTCCTTACAAATGGGTCAATATGCAACTTCATGATATATGGAGAAATGTTTGATGTTGTCCAAGATTTTGCTTTACTTGGTTCTACGATCAACACCCACACAAGCAGCGATCAAGAAATCACAAGACTCATTGCATCGGGAAAAGCTATTGCAGAAGACCTCTTTAAAGTGTGGAAAGGTAAAGATGTCACATTGAAGATGAAGGTGCACCTTACTCATGCCATGGTATATTCAGTTGTATCATATGGTTTTGAAAGCTAGATGTTGAATAAGGGGGACAAGAGAAGAACTGCTGCTTTTTAATTATGGTGCTGGAGACAAATATTGAATACAGCATGGACTGCCAAAAGAATCAACAGATCCGTCCTACAAAAAGTGCAAGCAGAGTGCTCTTTGGAACCAAGGATGGCTAGACTGTGTCTTACGTACTTTGGACATGTTGTCAGGAGGGACCGATCCCTAGAGAAGGACATCATGATCAGGAGAGTGGCAGGTCAATGAAAATAAGGAAGATCCTCAACTAGATGGATTGACATAGTGCCTGCACCAATGGGCTTAAACAGAAAAAAGATCACGTACATGGCAGTGTTGAGGAGTGTTTTGTTCTGTTGCATACAGGGTTGCTATGAGGGGGACCCGACTCAATGGCACCTAACAACAAGAACAACATGTATGTATGTACATATGTATATATGTATGTATTTAGCAGTACTGGGTGGTTGAAACCAAGGCCTCAGGTGTGTTAGGCAAATGTACTACCACTAAGCTCTACCACTAGCCCCCACATTTTATAATTATTTTTCATTCTAACACAGGGTCTCGCTACATTATGCAGGCTGCCTCTGGCCTGGAACCAGCAATTCTCCTATCTCAGCCTCCCAAGTCACTGGGATTACAGGCATGCCCCATGGTATCTGGCTCAGAAAACTTTCTACGTTTTTTTCTGTAGATATCAGGGCTTTAACTCCACAAAAAACTGGGTTCTTGTTCAAGTGTGGGTTCAATATGTTAAAATTTACAGGGTTTGGGTTCCATTACTGTTTGAATTCAAAATTTTAATCCTCTTTGTAGATAAATGAAGCATTTTTCAATTTCTTAAAAATGTTTACACAGCTAATAATACACACACACACACACACACACACACACACACACCCTTAAAACCTGAATCTGAGCTCAATTCTTCACTGGGTTCCAGTTCAGGTTCAGTTTGAAGCCCTGCTATCTACACATAGGATTTAAACCTGAACCTGAACCAAACCCAAACCCTCTGAATTTTAACATATTGAACCCGAATTTGAACCCAGTTTTTCTCAGGTTTGAAGCCCTGGCAGGATATGGTGTTTTATTAGGCCAGTTCACAAAATACTATAACTTATAATAGGGACTGAATGTTTCTAAATGTTATACATACACACACACACACATTAATACTGGGGATTGAAGCCAGAGCCTCGAAGTTATTCATATTATTTCAAAAGTAATTCACCAGAGAAAAATCAAAAGTCTCAGCTAGGATCTTCCACATAATTCAATCGCAGCCAGATCCATCCTCTTCAATTCTAGAAGGAATTCCATTTGCCTGATGACAACTGATCATTCTGAATTCTTTTCTTCATTTATATAATGATGGTTTTCTATAAGAAGAGTATACTAGGCAAAGGGTAAGTTAATACACAGTTTGTGCTACAGATACACAAAGAACAAGGAGGCCAGTATGACTGAAAAGAAGCAAAGAAACTTCATTCAGGCCTCAGGTCAAGTGAGAAAACCTGCCTTGTCTGCCCTATGTAAAACAGCATGGACACAAACTTCCTCTCTGTCTTTGTCTATTATTTCTCTATCTCTACCTTTTTATTCATTTATTTTTTTGTGGTACTTGTAAGTTGAACCTAGGGCCTCACACATACTCTGTAAGTGATCTACCACTGGACTGCACCCCCAGCCCATTTTTTTATTTTTATTTTTATTTTGAGACAGGGTCTTGCTAAGTTGTGTAGGCTGCCTATGCCCCCAAACTCAGGATCCTCCTGCCTCAGTCACCCAAGTTTCTGTGATTACAGGCATGCACCCTATTTTTCATTCATAGTACATCTCATCAGCCTTACCAAATATTTATTTGTTTGCTTACAGTCCATCTTACCCCATTAAAACTCAAGTTCTGTGAGAGCAAAGACTTTGCTCATTTTGTTCACTATTATACCCCAGCACACTGCAAAGTATCTGACACATTAAAGATCAAATATTTGTTGCATCAATTAAATAATTATGGGAGTATAGAGAGAACTCAACAGATGGCATAACCTCCTTGAAGTTTAGTCCTGATATTACATATCCATGAAATGTTATATCCCTGAGATGAGACACCAGTACCAAAAACAGGGCAGCAATGATAGTAATATAAAAATGTAGCAAAAAAGAAAAAAAGAGGCATAAAAACCTTAAAATTAAAACTGGTAACAACTTTCCTATTCTTCATATACGTGCCTCTGACCTATTATCAAAGAACCAGATTCTTTTATTCAGTCAACAATAGTACCGTACCTTAAATATAGGGATATCATCTTTCTAAAACCATCAAGTATTTCATCTCTAAAACAGGAAAGCAGGAAAAGAATACATAACACATATCCCTACTCTTTCAATTTTGAAAATAAAATAATTTAAGTGCCACTCAATCTCTAACTTTATACTCAATGATTTTCCAAAGCAGGAATAGCTGAAATAGGTTCCTAATTGTTATATTTAGAAATAGGAAGGAACAGTAGTATTAAAACTATACTCCCCAGAAAACAAAACACTATTGATTTCTTATTGTTTTTTTAATGTAGTTAGAGAGAAAAACATGCACTATCTACAGTAAAATATGTGCACATCCATGTACCAGCTGGCTTTCATGTCTCCATACCAGTCTTAATCCTTTTCTAACCTAGTTGAACTATCTTGGGCCATGCTTCCCAGATTGCTGCTGTTGTTGTTAGGTGCCATCAAGTCGGTATCCAACTCATAGTGACCCTGTGTACAACAGGCAAAACACTATTGTCAGGGCTTCTCTGCTGTTCATAGGGTTTTCAACGGGGAACTGATTTTTGGGAGTGGGCTGCCGGATCTGCCTTCGAAGCCTATAGCACCTGGTGTTCCCACGCAGTCTACCATCCAAGTACTAACCAGGCCCGACCCTGCTAAGCTTCCGAGATCTGACAGAATCGGATGCCACAGGACTACAGCTGCAGGCCCAGAGTGAGTACTTGGTGCTTGCTGAAAATAAATAGTTATATAAAGTAAGTTAAACTTATTGTTAAGTGCTATGAAGTCAGCGTCTGACTCATAGCAATGCTATGTACAACAGAGGAAACACTATTGTCATGCTTCTCTGCTATTCATAGGGTTTTCAATGGCTGTTTTTTTGGGAATGGGTTGCTGGGTCCTTCTCCCAAGCCTACAGCATGTGGTGCTCCCAGGTGGTCTCCCATCCAAGTACTAAGCAGGCCCAACCCTGCTTAGCTTCAGAGATCTGACGGAACTGGATGCCACAGTTGAAGTTTAAGGTACTTCCTGACAAATAGCCAATAAATATGTGAAAAAAAAATTGTTCAACATCCTTACCCAACAGGGAAATGTAAATCAAAATGATACTGAGTTTCCATCTCACCCAAGTTGGAACAGCTAGCATCAAGAGAATAAACAAGTGCTGATAAGGATGTCGGGGGAAAGGAATCCTTATACACTGTGGGTGGGAATGTAAATTAGTATGAAGTTCCTCAAAAAACTAAAAATAGAACTACCATATGATCCACCCATACCACTCCTGGGTATATACCTGAAGGAATCTGCATTGGTGTACAACAGAGATATCTGGACACCCATGTTTCTTGCAGCACTATTCGCAATAGCCAATTTATAGACTTAGCCTACAGATGAATGGAGAAAAAGAAAACATGGTGTGTGGTGAGTGTGTATGTACAATGAAGTTTTATTCAATCACAAAGAACAAAAGTATCTCATTGGCAGGAAAATGGATGGAACTGGAGATTATCATATTAAGCAAAATAAACCAGACTCAGAAAGACAAATATTGCACATTTCTCTCATATGGGGGAAGTAGATTAAAAAAAAAAAAAAAAAAGACATGAGCCAGTGCCACAGCACACAGCTGTAGTCCCACCATCCCACCTACTTGGGAGACTGAGGCAGGAGGATCACAAGTTCGAGACCAAAGACAGCCTGAGCAACTTAACAAGACCCTATCTCAAGATAATTAGAAAATGGGCCTGGAGGTGCAGCTCAGTGGTAGAGCACTTGCCTAGCATGTGCAGGCCCTAGGTTCAACCCTCAATACTGGGGGGCTGGGGGAGACATGAAAATAGAAAGGGAACTATTTGGGAAGAGAAAAGGGACCTGTTGAGTGGTGGGGAGTGAGACAGTCATCGGAGAGTGAACATGATCAAAGTACATGATATACACATGTGAAAATGTCATAATAAAACCCATTACTTTATAAAATGAATATACACACTAATTTTTTTAAATGTAAATCTCTGCTGCTGAACTACTAAGGTATTTCTTTAACACGGTGGTTAAACTAGCTTAACTTTTGACTCAGAAAACAGCTTACATTAACAAAGTTGTAGGGAAAAGAAATCTGCTTTAGTTATATTCTAAAAGTGACATATTAGATAGGTATTAATCATGACAAAGTTGCAACAAATCCTAAGACAAATCTTAAAGCAATGTGAACCTCATACAATTTGATCGAATACTATTAATTTAATAGGTTAATTTTATTTCTCAGTATCTAATGGAAAACAGAAGTGGGTGGGGTAGGCCCAAAGCTTTGTATATGCATAATGCTTAGTATTTTCTATGGGGCTTCCAAAGATTCTTAACATCTCTGAATACAGACAAGATGGGGATTCTTAAGACCAATCTGGTAGATGAAAGAATAGTTGATCAATGATTCCACAGCTAATAAGCGGGATATGAATTCAAGTCTTACAATAATCCAGTGCACTTTCTACAACACTTCCTAGCCAAAAAGGAAATAGTAAATTAGATTTACCAACCTACAGTACAAAGTGCTATACAGGATCTGCTCAAACTGTTCAAAAATAATGTTCTCTCTTTCCTAAAATATTATATGCTGAGGCACCAAATTTTTCTATAGACTAACCTATGGCATATAACTTTGGACAATTATAAATGATGGTTGAACCAAAGGATTTAGGCACAGAACTGAAAACATCTGGCTCAGTTTGGTGCTCATCTATGGTAAGAGTGCATGAAATCCACACACAACCTATCAGAAATCAACCTTATTATTTTCTTCCAAAGGGGGCTCCTTCTCTTTGTGTTTTGTCAGTGCCCAGAGCCCCAACATCTCACAGTGCTTTTGGACTATTCTGTTTCACTTACCCCCATGACCATAAATTTATAAGAGCCCTTGGCTTCTACTTTCTATCTCATGTGACTCTCTCTTTCTGTGTCCCCCACCCCACAAGCCTGTCCCTTAAACCAGGCCAACATCCTCCAGTGCCTGGTTATCACTACCAGTCTCCTGGGTTTGACAGTCAGCACCAGAAAAAATAAAAATAAAGTCTAAATTTCTTCTGGCTGAATCTAAGCCCATTTTCCTTCTTCCTCACAGCTTGAAGGACTTAAAAAAAAAAAACAACACCTAATTGTGTTATTCTCTTCAGTCTATTGGTTCCTTTACAATCTTCATCAAGCTAGGCATGGTGCTATATACCAGTGATCTCAGCACTTCGGAGACTGAGGCAAGAAGATTGTCAAATTCAAGGCCATCCTGGGCTACACAGTGAGACTGTCTCCTCAACAAAACAAAAAAATAAAACAAAAATTATCATCAAGAGGTATTGTATTAATTTCACTGTAAAGATAATTTTTTAAAACCTACCTATAAGGAAAGGAAACAGACTTACAACTTTCTTTTCTCTAAATGCAATAAAAAAAAACTAAGATATTGAGCCACTAAAAATATCACATATAGAAAAAAAGAACAAATATCATTCTGTCAAGTCTTTATAGTTAAGTTTCCAAAGCCTTCAGCTGTACCACTGTGGTGTCCCATCCTGTCAGATCTCAGAAGCTAAGGAGGTTCGGGCCTTGTTAGTGCTTCGATGGGAGACTGCCTGGGAATACCAGGTGCTGTAGGCTTGGGAGAAGGACCCGGCAACCCACTCCCCAAAAACAATCAGCTATTGAAAACCCTATGAATAGCAGAGAAGCACAAAGTGTTTCATCTGTTGTACACAGGGTCACTATGACCCGGACATCAACTTGATGGCACCTAACAATAACAACAACAACAACAACAACAACAACAACATTTAAACCATTTAAAGGCAAATTAAAACTTCTATTATTTTGTATTTACCCAAAATCAGTCTTACAGACTCCCTGGCCCTCATCCCCAAGCTCCAGCTGATAAAGACTGGGAAATACTGGAGGGGCTGCTTATGGCTCTTATTGTATAGCAACATAATGAAGTATTTTATTTTTAATCTATTTCAAATACATAAACAGAATTAGCCTATAACAGAATCCCTATTTAACTGTGAAAATTATGAGCAAATATACAGAAATCACTAGAAGTGTTAACACTATTATAAACTAACCCCTGATATCAAGAATAGATAGTTGGTTAAAAAGATTACATGGATCATCCAGTGTTCTTCTCAGGCTAGCCTTACCATGGTATGTTGTTGTTGTTAGGTGCTGTCAAGTCGGTATCCGACTCATAGCGACCCTCATAGGGTTTTCAATGGCTGACTGTTTTGGGATTGCCTTGGGAGTGGATTGCCAGGCCCTTCTCCCATTTTTGCGGTGCTGGGAATTGAATTCAGGGCCTCAGAGACTGCAGTGCAGCGCTCTACCAACTGAGCTAAATCCCAGCCCTTACCATAGTATGTTGTTGTTGTTAGGTGCCGTTGAGTCGGTATCCTACTCATAGCGACCCTCTGTACAACAGGGGAAACACTATTGTCAGTGCTTCTCTGCTGTTCATAGGGTTTTCAATGGCAGATTGATTTTTGGGAGGGGGTTGCCAGGTCCTTCTCCCAAGACTACAGCTTCTGGTGTTCCCAGGCAGTCTCCCATCCAGGTACTAACCAGGCCCGACCCTGCTTAGCTTCTGAGATCTGACAGGATCAGATGCCACAGGGCTACAGCTGCAGGCTACCATAGTATACTGTTTCCTAAAATGCATGATATCTTTAAAATTGTCTAATTTGTTAAAAATTCATTTTTTCAGGTCAGGTATAGTGGCATATTCCTGCAATCTCAGCACTCAAGAAGTTGAGGATGTTTAATTCGAGGCCAACCTAGGATACACAGTGAGACCCTGTCTCATAAAGAGAAAGAAATATATGCGCAGGTACACACACACACACACACACACACACACACACTTCCACATTCTTTGCTTAGAGATTTTGACGCAGTAGACCTGTAGTGGAGTCCTAGAGTCTATTTGCAACAAGCATACCTGACTAATTTATAAGGCCCCTGTGAGTTTAGGCCTCACCATGACATAAACAGACTTTTCACATTCACATAACATTTGAGGAATGCTCTAACTTGTGAGTGCCTGTCTAGGTATTGCAAATTACCTTAAAATCACCCTTATTCAGACACTTTGGCAGTAAATTGGAATGAATATGGAACCTGGAGTCAGAAAATCTAGATTCAATTTCTTCTGCCATTTACTAGCTGTGTAACCCTTAAACCCATCACTCTGTCTTCCTTGGTCTTGATAAATTTAAGTGGAAATAACTAAACCAACCCTAACCTGCCTCACATAGTTGCTGCAGAAATCATTCCAGAATACCTGAAAAGGACTTTGCGAATTAAGATGTCATCATTACAATAACATGTCATGAATCCAGCCCCCTCTAATTCAGAATGTGTGAATGTTGTTGTCCAGCCTGATGTGGTGTTGTTTAGGCTTTGGTTTTTTCTCTTCACATTATCTATAGAAACATCATCACCTCCTTTCATGACAGGCAATGACAGGTATCAGACAGAACACACAGATAAGCAGCAGCTCTCTGTTCCACACCGAAATTATAAGATTGAACGTGTAAAGATGAGGGGAGCTTGTTTACTGCACTGGTACTGTTTGTGTGATAGGACTGGACTTCCAGCTATTATGAGAGTAGGGCTAGCACTAATTCTCCTGGAAGTCAGCTTGGTTGTGAGCAGTTAATGCCAGTCATTAGAGAAAAACCAATCTGGAAAATGAGTTTTCTACATCCTAGAAATGTTAAGAGAACATTAAAATTGGTTATTTAAATTTCTAAAAGATACTGTACCCTTTCCTGGCCACCTTGAGGAACATATACTAAAACCATACAATATTTCTTTGGCAAATGAGTGTCTCCACAAAGAGTGATTTGGATATAAGCACAGCTGAGACTGAAGGTAAGAGATAGTGGATGCACCAATTTAGCTTGTACCACTAAATACAATGAACAAATTCTCCCATTTTAATGTTTGGGTAGGGCCCAAGAGCATGGCATAAGGAGTATAGAGCTACACGTTTTGTTTTGTTTTTCAGTACTTGAGCTGGGGAGGTTGAAGCCAGGGCCTTGGGCATGATAAACCAGCACTCCACCACTGAGCTGCACCTCCAACCTCTTTCTAATTTCTAATTTTTATTTTGAGACAGGATTTCACTAAGTTGCTCAGGCTGCCTCTGGCCTCAGACTCATGATCTTCCTGCCTTGGCCTCCAAAGTCTCTGGGATTACTTACAGACGTGTGCCACGGCACTCCACTTACATGTCATTTCTTTACAACTTCAGGCTCTTGTACAAGATAGAGCCACATTTTTTCTCTTACAAGTTATAAGAATGTTCTGACAAGGTAAAAAGAAAGTTCACTACAGAAAAAGTTTCTGTCTTAAACAGAACTGGAACCCAAGGATATGTAGAAAAACATTACCATAAAAAGACAAGTAAATGGTAGCAAAGTCTTTGATGGGGAGGTGAGATGGGGGTAGGAAGCATACAAGAGAGTAAGGGGGAACCTACATGAATAATGTACAACAAAATGCATATATGGAAATGTCACAATGAAAAGCATGTCAGAATGAATCACATTAAGGTGTACATTAAAAATTTCCAATAAAAAAAAAACAAGTTATAAGAATGTGTGATAAAGTCCAATTTTGCCAGCATTCTTACTGTTATAGGCTGAGTATTCAAAATGTGGGAGAAGGACCTGGCAATCCACTCCCAAGGCAATCCTGAAAACAGCCAGCCATTGAAAACCCTATGAGGGTTGCTATGAGTCAGATACCGACTCGACGGCACCTAACAACAACAACAACATTCAAAATGTATGAGATTCAAGTGTTTCAGATTTCAGAGTCTTTTCGATTTTGGAATATTTATACAAACTGTACCAGCTGAGTATCCCTAAATCGCAAGTCTGAAATGCTCCAAAATCTGAATCTTTTTGAGTGCCATAAGGCGTTTGTTCAAAGGGTTTTGGATTTTGGAGCAGTTTGGATTAGGGATGCTCAACAGGGGCCACAAATCACCTCTGTGTTTCCTCATTCACTCCTGAGAACTCTTCACTATTCTGCCATCAGGGACTGGGGCTCATTATTCTCATTACTTCTTTTAATTAATCTACCATAAGTGGGACCACCATTTTCTGCCCTTTCCACTAAGCTGTCTTGCCAGGCCATTCTCTAACAAGATGCATAATCAACCACGAGCAACTCATTACCTATTCCACCCAAGCAGTTTTTCCTAGTAGTTTAACTGAAGAGGTTGCTAGTATGTCTTCTAGGTCTGTTAACTCTATCATTGTTCTTTCCTGTCTCCTGACTTTTTCCTTTTGTCCAGTTTCTCATGAACTGGCTGAATGAACTTTTGTTAAGACTGTCAACCAACCATGGTATTCACTTCTTTCCATGAAGTAAGTAAACTATATATTCAGTGTTTTGTGTTTAACTTTCTTGCAATTATGGGCTCTATATACTTACCATTCCATATCTTCACTACTGAAGAGACTTTCCAAAGAATCTGGTTATCTTTAATAACTTAAAAAGTCTGAAGGTTCTGGAAGGCATGGACTTATTTTGTGAAGCCTTCACAACAAAAAGAAATTAAAACCTACATTTTGTCTAATATATCATAAACTTTAAATTTCCACTAAATTTATCTCAGCCCTCTCTATTAATAAGATTTTACTAAAACTTTAAGTAGAAAAATCTTTCTTACTAAAAGAAAATCTATTTGCAATCACTTTTTAGGGAAGATTTAACAACAAATAATAACTATAATACCAAAATTCTATTGATATTAAAATATTATTAAATGTGACAATGTTCAGTTCTCTGTAACAATTTCCTATAGAACCAGAGAGGAAGAAAATTTACCTTGTTACCAATGCCTCCCAAGAACACCTTTCTGAAGCTAAGTGTGATGGCACACTCCTGTAATCCCAGCACTTAGGAGGCTTAAGCAGGTAGATTAAGAGTTCCAGGCCACCTTACGTTACAAAGCAAGTTCCAGGCCAGCCAAGGCTACAAAATGAGATTCAATGTCAAAAAAGGGAAAGGGAAAGAGAAAGGACAAGGGAAAGGGAAAGGGAAAGGGAAGGAGAAAGGAGAAAGGGAAAGGGAAAGGAAAGGAAAGGAGAAAAGGAAAAAGAACATCTTTTTACCTCACTGCATCACTGCATTTCACATTTCCAAAACTATTATCATGGCCCTGCTATTAAAACTCTGTAACCAGTCCTTATCTAAGCAGCCTTGCTTTAATGTCAATGTGGCTTTTCAGGTGTATGGAACTTGAGTTTTTTAAACAAAGAGTTAAAAAGGTGCACAAACTATTTTCCAAAATATCAAAACTAAGCATAATACCCTTCTTTCAAATAAATACATGAGTCATGAAATAATATTATATTGTACTCTTGAGGGGCTTACAATTTAAAACAAATGAGGTAATGCGTGCATTTACATATGCACATGCATACATGTGCATAAGTACATACAACTAAGGTAACAAATGTGGAGAGAGAGAGAGAGAGAGAGAGAGAGAGAGAGAGAGAGAGGGAGTGTGTGTGTGTGTTAAATGTGTGTAAGCACTATCAGAGGTCCAAAAGCACATAATGACTTCCATCTGGGGAGCCCCCAAGAAAAAAACCATAATCTGTACTCTGAAAATCAGGATTTCACAAACAAAGAGTGCGGAAGAATGTGGGACAGGAGAAAGGGCACCCCAGGCAGTGAAATCAACATTCAACAACTACTGAAACCTCCTAAGTATCTCTGCACAAGCAAGGCCATAGAAGCAGAAAGAAGTGGGAAAACATAGGAATGTTTGGGACACAGTAAGTCATACAAAGGTGCATTCAAGAAGGGATGCATAAGGAGATGACATCAGAAATGCCATAAGAGCAAGTTCAAAATGTGCCAAGGGGCTTGACATTCACATAGACATCTACCATGACATTTCCTAAGTTTTTGTGTAAGGTAAGGGGCTATGTGGACAAGCTTTTTGCAAAATTAAGTTTATACACAGTGAGTATAAGATTTGGTAAAGAGGCAATCCATTAGGGTAACAGAGATGCAAAAGAGACTGTGATGGTACATTCAGTAACATTTAGCAATCTAAGCCAGGTGCAGTGGCACACACCTGTAATTCCAGCAACTCAGATGGAAAGCTCGAGGCCAGAGGCAGCCTGCATAATTCAGCAAGACCCTGCCTCAAAGTGAAAAATAAAAAACTGGTAGCACACTTGCAAAGTATGTGCAAGGCACTGGGTTCAACCTCCTAGTACCATTTAAAAAAAAAAAGATTTATCAATGTCCATATGTGGAAAGTAAAGCAAGATTCTAAGAATTAAAGATGAGGGTGCAAACAACCACTTGTTGAATCTAGCCCAATGACATAATTTATTTGGCCCATGGCGGGGGGGTGGGGGGGGTTGAGAAATTTCAAGAACTTTAATAACGTAAGAAATTTTCCACTCAAAATCTAGAGTTAGGCTTCTGGTGGAAAACCTGAAAAGCCTATGCCAACATTGCTGAAGGGTAATGCTGAATAGTGGCCAAACCAAGGAGACTACACAGAATCAGCAGGACACTGTCCCAATATACCTTTACACCTGGTCCACTTCTCTCATTTTCTTTATCTGCCTGAAGCACCCGAATTTGTCGACTCTGCTCTAGGCCTGGGTGGCTGGCAAGGTGGTAATATGATTAGAAGAAATAAGGAAGTCCAAGCAGGTTGAAAAGAGTAGAAAAGGTGAATTTTAAGACATGAGAGGACTGAGGTCTTTAGTAACCATCCAGAAGGAAGTATGCATTAAGTCATTGGAAATTTGAGAAGAAGTCTGGAAAACAGAAGACAGAAGATGGATA
>VMDO01019986.1:0-15165 GCA_007922755.1 Pedetes capensis
ACACCATGACATAAGTTGCCTCACCCTCCCTGCCGTGCTAGACTGAAACCAAAAGCAAAACAAATCTTTCCTCCCCTTAAGTTGTTTTGCTCAGGTATTTGGTCACAGTGACAATAATGCTGATTAACATAGAAAATCCATACCAAAAGAGTGAGGCTGTCACTATGACCGCCTACCCATGTGGTTAAGTCTTGGGAACTGGTTCGAGGAGGCTGTGTGGAAGAAGAAATGAGCTAAAGCAAGCCTAGAATGCTGTAAGCAGAGCTTAATGTGTAACTCGGGTAGGAGTGCAGATGACCAGAACCCCAAGGAATGCAGACAATAAGGCCTGGCTCCTGAGGTTTCAGATAGGATCACGGACTCTGCTGGGATCTGGACTAGAAACCACACATTACATTCTGGCAAAGAATTTGTCTATATTCATCCACATGAGATGATGATCTAATTAATCTGGCAGAGGAAATTTCAAGGCACTCCAGCATGATTATTGCTGGTGGCCTTTAGCCAGGTTTGCTGTATAAATCTGGAACAAAAAGCAGATAAGACTTGACACACGTGCAGCTCAGTCACAAAAGCCTATGTAAAGTTGGGGCTAAGGAAAGCATGGCTCCTAAAGAGATCAGCACATTTTAAAAAGTAGCTTAAGTACTCTGGATTAGGACAATAGGAAAGATACCTTGATGGCATCTCAGGAATTGGCCAGAACCCAACAGGCTCACAAGTGTGAAAGAGGAAATTTATTTGAAAAAATTTCCCTTGAAAAGAGAGAGCCTCTGGTGCACGTTGCTCAAAAAGGGCAGCCTAGGAGAGTGTTTCCCATGGTCAGCCGCCCAGGCACTCAGCGGCTACTGCAGCTAGGGTCCAACCTGGTCCAGTCACTACTGCTCAAGTTGAAAACAGACCTTGGCATCATCCCCATGATGCTGGTTTTGCGGGCATGAAGAATGAAAGAGTTAAGGGGTCACAAAGGCTTCCACTCAGATTTGAAGAGGTGGCCTGGGTGTGGCAGGGCCAATGTCCCTATGAGGGCAATCCCTAACTTTCAATGAAGACCCCAGGATGGCCAGGCACAGTAGTGCACACCTGTAATCCTAGCAACTTGGGAGGCGGAGGCAGGAGGATCACAAGTTCAAGACCAGAAGTTGTCTCCATATTATAATGAAACGCTGTTATGAACTGGGGGTGCAGTTCAGTGGTCCAGCACTTGCCAAGCATGTAAGCACAAGGCCCTAGGTTCAACCCACAGTACCGCTAAAAAAAAAAAAAGAAAAGAAAAGAAAAAAAAAAGGCTATTGGATCCTGCTATGAGGAGCTGTTTGTATGAGATAAACACTTTGATCTGGAATACCACTATACAAGCTGGATTGAACACAAAGCAAAACAAAACAAAATAGACTGAAGGTATCCAGAGAGCAAACAAGGCAGCCAGGACTTGATCTGCTAAAGGAGAAAATGGAAATGCCCTGAGACAAGCCCCATAATAACCTCACTTCCCCTGCCCCAAGTACATGCCGATTCCAAGATAATTTATCCTTGACCAGTATGCCAACTCCTGAACTGGGTATATACAAGGGAAAACTGTGTTGGACCCAAGCAAAAAGAACAACCTCTGTAGGAAACTGCAGACTTGAGCAGAGATTCTGGCAGCCTCACAATGTTGCAATGTTCAAGGCCAGCCACAGTGGAAAGGTTCTGGTAAATACCCAAGTCTTTCCATTTAGACCCAGAGAAGGATGATGCCCAGCAGGTCAGGGTTATGCCTCAAGTCTAGGCATAGATTTGTCCAGGAGCAATCCAGAAACAGAAGAACCCCGAAGTCCAATTGCTGGGCTAGAACAGATCAAGGCAACCTGCCCTTAGACACTTGCTTACTAGGGAGGGGGAAGCAGATATGACAGGGATGAGACAGGAGATGGGACACCAACAGACCACATTCGCTGTTTTGCTGAAAACCAAAGGGAAAATCTTACCCAAAAAATTACCTTTCAATAAAAGTGTCAGATGACGTTAACAGACATAATGGATCCTAGAATATAACAGAAAGGTATCTTTGAAGAGAAAAAGTTGCCAAAATGGCCTTCAAAAAAGTGAAAATGAGCCAGATGCCATGGTGCACATTTGTAATCCTAGTGACTCATGAGGCTGAGGCAGGAGGATTTCAAGTTTGAGGCCAGAGGCTGTCTGTGTACTTTAGCAAGACCCTGTCTCAGTGGTAGAGCACCTGCCTACCATGTACAAGGTCCTGGGTTCAACCTCCAGTCCAAAAAACAAAACAAACAAACAAAACACCAGACCAAGAAGAAAATGAAATGAAGAGGTTTCAGAACAGTCAAAACAAAATTTCACTAACAAACATGTATTACATAGAAATTCTTAAAGCAAAAGAAAAATTGTCAAATGGAAGATTTACCATATAAGAGTAGCTGGATAAGTCCCAATAAATACTGATGTTTCAAATAGTAATAATAGTACCTGATAGGACTTAAAAATGTGTGGAATTAAAATATGTGAAAACAAAGACACAATGGTAGGAAGTAAAGGGATTTAAAAATAATATGCTACTTTCAAAGACAAATATAAAAATTTAGGGTCATCAAAAAAAGTCAAAGGAGAAAGATAGGCATGGTGACATATTCCTATAATCCTAGCACTCAGGAGTCAGAGGCAGGAGTCTCACAAGTTCAAGGCCACTCTGAGCCACATACCAAGTTCAAGGCCAACCTGAACTCCACAATGACACACTCTCTCAGAAAACCAAGAGATGAGGATGTAGTTCAGTGGAAGAGTGCTTCCCTAGCATGTACAAGACCCTAGGTTCAATCCCCAGCACAGGGGGGAAAAAAAGGAAAACAATTATCATCAAAACACTAGCCAAGAGACTGTTTGGTTGACTGATATACTAATATAAGCTATACAGTATGACAAAAAAGTATTAGTAAAAATAAAAGACATTTTATAATTATTAATATTTCAAGTTAATAGGAAATATAATCTGTATTCTTATCTCAAATTTTTTCCCTACTTCATGACATAATTCAAACAATAGTTACTGAAAAGCACAGCAAGTTTCTATGGTCCAAAGAAAACTATTTTTTTTCTAAAAATAAAATTAATAGAAGCACCATTTGTCCAAATATAGCAGTATTTTAAAAAAAAATAGTGACACACTTTATATTCTGATATTCAACTTCACATAAATCTACACTTTAAATTTAGTTTGCAGGTCTATCACAATTTGAATAGATCATCTACAATGCTTTAAAATATTCTTGCCTATGATCTCTAATGGTCTATTAACCAAATTGATGTTATTAAAGGGAAAGTCCATAGTGATATTCAACAAAATTATCAACAGCATCTGCTTTCTCATAGTACTTCAGATGAATCTGGAATTAGTCCTGCAGTAATATTATACAACATACAGTTACATAAACTATGTAGCTACAGATTTGCCTTTTAAAATTTTCTCTGAAAGCCAAAATTTTGCAGGTGATGATATATTTCAAAACTGATTTGTAATATAAAATCAGAGTATTTGCACTTAAGTTTTTCTAAAACTTTATGATCTACAGAAAACCAACTGTTACCTACAGAAACTGGAGCTAGGAGTAAGAATTCTAACTCAGTCACACTAACCTAGCCAATCTTTACATTATTCAGTCAGCTATGACAAAAAAATTCACAGCTATATCAACCTGAAGAGACAAATGTCTCCTCAAGAGTAAGCTAAGGGAGACAATATAGCCCAAGTATCTCTTGCCATTCTACTCTCAACTTCATGTAGCCAAAGCTACCAGAACTGAGATTCTCCCAAGTTTATCCATTAATATCATCCAGAAGCACAAAGTTCAGCCTCAGGCTCTTTAAATCTTGGACATCTGTTCTATAAAGTGAAAGTGGGCCTGAATTCCCTCAGCTTCTGCATGTAAGGACCTTCAAACAGGATAACCCAATTCATTTTCCACGTTCTACTTCTTTTTAAACTAACATTTCATAACAAGAAGTGAATGTTCTGGCTTAGGACGTAGATCAGTGGTAGATCACTTGCTTAGCACTGCAAGAGGCGATGGTTTCAAACGCCAAGACTGAAGGAAAAAAAGCAACTAGGCACAAAAACTGAGCAATCACCTTTAGCTAGGTGCCACGGTACACACCTTGGGATTTAAAAATAATATCTGATTTCAGAGGCTGAGGCAGGAAGATGGCAAGAGTTTGAGGCCAGATGTGGCCTGAGCAACTTAGCAAGACTGTCTCAGATTAAAAAATAAAGAGGCTGGGGGTGCAGCTCAGTAGTGAATCACCCTGGGTTCAATCCTCTAGGACCCCTAAAAAAAAAATAGAGAGTTTTAAGTTTAATAGTAAGAGTTGAATCCATAATAACCTCTTCACAACACTCAACTTAGGGTCACTGGAAAACATTTCTTTAGGAAGTCAATTGTATGTAGTCTGTAAATGACTCATAGACATATACTTCTCACTATCCTATCAAAATACAATTTAGAACACATTTCACCCAACCATTTGTGTTCCACAAACACTCTTTACTGTTATGTAATCCCCTACACTGTACTTTATTCTCCAGTTTTTAGTAAGGCCAAGTCAAATCAACAGTTGCTGGGACAGTTTTAAACATAAAGGTATTTTGCTAAATATTGTTGTTGTTGTTGTTAGGTGCCATCGAGTCGGTATCCGACTCATAGCGACCCTCTGTACAACAGGGGAAACACTAATGTCAGTGCTTCTCTGCTGCTCATAAGGTTTTCAATGGCAGATTGACTTTTGGGAGGGGGTTGCCAGGTCCTTCTCCCAAGCCTACAGCTTCTGGTGTTCCCAGGCGGTCTCCCATCCAGGTACTAACCAGGCCCAATCCTGCTTAGCTTCTGAGATCTGACGGGATCCGATGCCACAGGGCTACCGCTGTAGGCTGCTAAATATTAGTGCATTTGATAAAATGTGCTGCACAGTACTTTTCTATTGCATAACACTGCTAAAGAGAATGATCTGTACTCAAATAGTTTTGGTAGGCATAGCACACTACATCCATCTGCCACTGCTTTGCTACCATGGCCATGAAAACATTAAAGGTTCTGAGAAGTCTTGAAGTAATGAGAACTGTTTCACTTGGACTCAGTATTTGCTATTTATCCAGGAACTCATCCCTGTCCCCGCATTAATGGTGAAAGTGGGGGTAGTCAGTGAAGAGTAGAATACCTGTTAACATCTTCTGAAAAGTGTTCTCCTCATATTTGACCAACGCTGCATTACAGTAGTCTCACATTTTACCTCACAATAAAGGTATATCCAGAATTTGAGTAATTTTAACTGATATATGTAGTGTATCTTGCACATCTAATAACACAAAGGTTTTTTTGTTTGTTTATTTGTTTGTTTGTTTTTTTGTGGTACTAGGGGCTGAACCCGGGCCTCAGGCTGTCACTAAGCAGCACCCCCAACCCCTTTTTATTTTTTAAATCAAGACAGCCTCATTAAGTTACACAGGTTGCCTCTGGCCTCGAACCACCCTCCTGCCTCCACCTCCTAAGTCAATGGGATTACAGGCATGTGCAACTATACCCAACTTAATTAACACAATGCATTATATGCCATAGAAAATATAAACTTAAAGTAGTAAATTCTTTTTTAAAAAATTAATTTATTGTCTTGTTTCGAAGAGTCCATACCTGTATTTTGCTTTTTCATGAACCCAGACATACTCAGGGTTTCTCAAACTCAAGCGTGCAAGGTCCTTTACAGATTTGGTTTGTGTAGCTGAGAAAAGTAAAGTCTGACGTTTCTTAGGAAGACTTTCAATAATAGCATTCATGGTATCAGCAAAGCCCATATCCAAGATTCTATCTGCTTCATCAAGAACTAAAAAAGGAAAATTCAAGTTGGACTATAATATTTCAAATATGCATTAAGCTAAATGCAATGTAGTACTTTGGATTGGATTCTAAAGCAGAAAAGTACATTAGCTGGACTGGGGATAGAGCTCAGGGGCCAAGCACTTGCCTGGCATGAAAAGAGGATGAGGAGAGGAGAAGACTGGACAGAAAGGGAGTGAGGGAAAAGAAAGAGAGGTAAGGTAAGGTCAAGGTTAAGGTTAGGGAAGGGAATGGAAGAGAAGGAAGGAAAAGAATCAATGTACACTAATGGAAAAACTGATCAAATCTGAACGAAGTCTGGAGTTTAAGATTTATGTAGCATATCGTGTTAATCTTACTTTTAACAAAGGTACCATAGTTATGTAAGCGATTAAAACTAGGGGAAACGAGGTGAAGGGGTACAATTGCTGCACCTTTCCCAAAGTCCAGAAGCATTCAAAACTAAAAAGTTGGTTAAAATACAGTATATTAGGTAACACCACCATGTAAAAAACAGGATCCATTTAAAAAATTAACAATTTCACCTTTACTAGAAGTGGGTGTTATGTTTAAAAAAAAAAAAAAAAAAAAAAACTCTTGTAAGGCCTAATACCAAAGTGCTAATTTCATGTGTAGAAGTACACACATTCTTCTCTTTTAATAAAAAAAGGAGGGACCCACCTTTTACTCTCTGGGTTACAGCCCAAATGCCAATAAATTAAAAGTTATTTCTCAGATGTATTTTATCACATTTATCCAATATAACATTTCAAGTATTAAATTTTATAAGGGCTCTCTACTAAGGATTTTCCCCCCATTGAAAATTCTAACACTCACCTAACAGTTGGAGATTGGTGGCATGAAAACATATTGTTTCATCCATGTGTTGAAGAAGCCGACCTGGTGTGCAAACAAGTATATTTATGTTGTTGATCCTCTCAGCTTCCTGTTTCAGATCCTGAAAACAGTTGTTTCTTTTGATTACATGGACATGTCTCAAAGAAGCCTGTATAGCAAAACTGTAAAAGTCATCAGCATGTGGCATTTCATCATAGCAGGTTAGATACTCTTAGAAATAAACATACCACTGGGTGCGGTGGTGCACACCTGTAATCCCAGCGGCTCGGGAGGCAGAGGCAGGAGAGTCACAAGTTCGAGACCAGAGGCAGTCTGCGTAACTTAGAGAGACCCTGTCTCAAAAAGCAAAAAAAAAATGAGCTGAGGGTACAGCTCAGTGGTCCAGCACTTACAAAGCATGCAAGTGCAAGGCCCTGGGTTCAAACCCCAGTACTGCAAAAAAAAAAAAAAAAAAAAAGAAAAAGAAAAAAGAAATAAACATACCGTCCCCACTCCATTTCCGTAGCTCATCTATATTTCTGGGTTAAATTGAAGGCCTCAATGAAGACCTAAGGAGCTCAGAGTTCTTCTAGAGTCTTAAATCATACCCAGGATTCTCAGACCAAGAGACACTATCAAATCTTAGGAATGCCCTAAGACTTGATTTCCAATTAAGGCTGGTAGAAGCAACCTGAGAACTGGAATTACTCCCATTCTCTATGTCAGGACCCAAGGGTATTGATAGGCTCTCCCACACCACTCCCAACACTTTATGAACTTGGGGCAGGGGGGAGCTGAGTTCTACATTGTAGAGGTTCTCTCCTTGAGACAAGAACCACCAGATGTTATTAAGTCTTAAAGCTGGGTGACAAGTACACAAGTACATGAGGGTTTGTGATGCTATTTCTTTTATCGTGTATGTTGCCTAGAAATTCAAAAAATCAAATACTTGTCCTCCCAGAGTAGAGGACATCCTAGCAGATATGAGCACTGCAGGTATACTATGGAGCAGAACAAAAGTTGAGCGGCAGGCTGTGGTTAACCACAACCTACAACAAACATTCCACAAAAAGATTTACCTTCCTTTCTTCTGCTGATGACTTGGCAGTGTTCTGAACTGGCCTCTTAGATACCTCATTAAGAGCTACCAAGGCCACATACTATAATTGTTAGCCTTCCCAAAGCACAGTAATAAACAGGTTTACTCTAGTTGGCCTGCACGTCTGTCTCAGGGTCTCATCAATTCAGATACCCTGACAAATAATGAAGTTTCTGGACCTCCAAAACTGACAGACTCTGGATGACAGTAACCACACCAAGGTACTACCACCTCATGAGGCCTTTTAGGAGGCCAGTCCATTTAGATGAATCCTCCACCTTCTCCCTATCAACTGCCACAGTGCTCCCACACAGGTTATTGAAGGAGGATGAGCAAGGGCAAAAGGACAAACAAACCTTTCCACCAATGACGAGACCAGCTGAAAAGTCATGATTCTTTCCTACTTTCCGGAGAACCTCGAAGGTCTGATAGGCCAGTTCTCTTGTAGGTGATATTATCAGAACCCCCAGCCCATCTGCTGATGTCCACTGCAGACGGTATAAGGCTTCCAACACCTCAAAGACAAGAGCAAATCCATGTTGATTAACTCTTTAGCAAAGCCACCTTTTTGACCAGTCTCAATTTTGCCCCTCCAAATCAAAGACACCATCAAGCCGAAGGCATTCCACTCACAAGTTTTATCCAGTCTGAAAGAGACCACTTCTTCTATCTCTCAAAGCACCCGCCCCCAACTCAGAAGAACGGGAAAAGCAGCCCAAGGGCAGCTCAGAGCATGTATCAGGACACCAGCTACCAGGGACAGGCATGTGAAGCCCACAGACCACTGAGACAGATTTGAGAATATTATTCATCATTTTCTAAACAGAAATCACTTTACAATGAACTTTTTCACATGTATACCTGTGATAGTTATGTTGTTGTTGTTGTTAGGTGCCATTGAGTCGGTATACGACTGACTCATAGTGACCCTACATACAACAGATGGAACACTACTGCCAGTGCTTCTCTGCTATTCATAGGGTTTTCAATGGCAAATTGATTGGGAGTGGGTTGCCAGGTTCTTCTCCCAAGCCTACAATATCTGGTGTTCCCAGGCGCTCTCCTATCCAAGTACTAACCAGGCCTGACCCTGCTTATATTCCAAGATCTGACAGAGTCGGATAGGGTGACTGAATTCTGTAATTGTACAAAGACATTGCTTAACAAAATAAACACTAGGATTTAAGAGAAAAATGGTTTTGTAGTACTTGAAACAAAAACTGAATTTTTTTCAGTGCCAATTCTTTTGTCAGAATCAAACAGGAGACAAACTATGTAACTGTGGTGTGAGTATACTATTAAGCAGATATACTGTTCTACTGCTATAAAGGATAAAGTTCCAGAAAATTCTGCATGCACACCCAAATCTCCTTGAAGCGAGCATACTTCAGCTTTTTCCTAATCAGGTGGTAAGTATAAATGGTACTGGCAGGCTTGCAAGGGCTAAGAGCTCTCCCCACCAGTCCCCCTGCCAAGCAGAGCCATTCTGAACTGCCATTCTGGAACAACTGCGTCCTTCAGGAATGTAATGGCTTGTCAAAGCATGATAACTCATTCATTCAGTATCTGAGCACCTGTCATGGGGAAGGCACTGTGCTAAGAGCCAGTGCCTTACCCATGGGGCAGAGGCAGACAGATGTGGCTCCTGTCTCATGAAGCTTACATTCTAGGTAGGGAAATCCAACATGAAAATAATTCTTTACATATTTTTTTTCCTCTAGGAACAAATGTTATAAAATTGTATTATGGAGGATCTGACACAATATAAATGTACTTACTGGAACAAGGAAAGCCAAAGTCTTGCCAGATCCAGTTTTGGCAGCTCCAAGTACATCTTTACCTTGCAAAGCCAATCCAATGGTCTGCTTCTGTATCTCAGTTACCAAACGGTACTGGGCTTCTTGCAAACCTAGCAATGTAAAGGGGAGAGTGACACATGTGAAAATACCAATACACTAAACTGTGTGTTGTCTTGTCACAAATGGCTGGCTGGGAGTTCTTTCACTCTATCAAGCTAGAGAACCCAAATAGGCAAGGAGCAGCTTCCTTAGTGTTGATGGACTTGAGCTCCAGAGGCTCACAGGCTGGGCTTCTAACCCTAGAGGCTTTTAGCTCTGAGCCCTAATAGATTTATGGCTCCAAGCTTTCAAAGCCAGAGGCCTACTGCCCAGTGCTTCAAGTGTCAACACCCAGGATGGTGACAACATGGATGAACCTGGGGAGGATTACATTAAGAGAAATAAGTCAAGCACAGAAAGACAAACACGACATGATCTCAGTTATACGTGGAATTTGAGAATGCCACATTCACAAAGCAGAGGGCAGAATGGTAGTCACCAAAGGCTGAAGAAGGGACTGGGAAGATGCTGCTCAAAGAACGTGAAATTTCCAGTCAGGTGAAATAAACTCACAAGATTTACTGTATATCGAAGACTATAGCTAATTACATTGTTTTTGTTGTTGTTGTTAGGTGCCGTCAAGTCAGTCTCCGACTCATAGCGACCCTCATAGGGTTTTCAATGGCTGACTGTTTCAGGATTGCCTTGGGAGTGGATTGCCAGGCCCTTCTCCCATTTTTGCAGTGCTGGGAATTGAACTCGGGACCTCAGAGACTGCAGCGCAGCGCTCTACCAACTGAGCTAAATCCCAGCCCATAGCTAATTACATTACACACCTGAAAATTGCTAAGGGAAGATTTTTAGTGTCCTCATGAAGGAAAAATAAGTATGTGACATAATGTGTATGGTAATTAGATTGATGTACCCACTCTACAATGTATGCATATTTCAACACATTATACGCTATATACAATCATTAGTCAAAGAAAATGGGGCAGTGAAAAGGCCATCTGTAAGGCCAGGAGGGAGGCCTGAAACAGACCCTTCCCTTACAGCCCTGAGAAGAACATCTGCAGTATCTCGATCTTGGACTTCTAGCCTCTAAACTGTGAGACAATTTCTACTGCTAAAGTCACTCAGCCTTTTGTTATGGCAGCCCTACCAAACTAATACAAAGGGTGACAATAGACTTCATTTAAATTAGACACAATTAGTCTTCATTTTGGGCTGGGATTTGGCTCAGTGGGTAGAGCGCTGCGCTGCAGTCTCTGAGGTCCCAAATTCAATTCCCAGCACCACAAAAATGGGAGAAGGGCCTGGCAATCCACTCCCAAGGCAATCCCGAAGCACTCAGCCATTGAAAACCCTATGAGGGTCGCTATGAGTCGGATACCGACTCGACAGCACCTAACAACAACAACAAGTCTTCATTTTAATTATTCAGAGGCTCCTAACACCCCTTTAACGAATGTTCTTTAACCAATCCAGAAAGACTGAAACTATTAAAACTCAGTATTTTATAGGCTTTTATGATATCATAATTATTAGTCAAAATAAGATTTTTCAAGGTAATGTGTCTCTGAACCATCTTTAAAAATAACAGTATAATAAATCCAACATCATATCCTAACGTGACCATATACCTACCTTTTAATGTTTTTTTAGATAATGGGAAATCTGAAAATCTTGTGATTTCATTTACATTTATCTGGGGAAAAAAAGAGAAAAAAGGAAGCAATGTCATATCAGAGAATAATCTACTGCATAATTCACTAGCTTCACAGTAAGGCCACTTTTTTCTCCACACTGTGTTGCCCAGCTCACTCTCGGTGACACAGGACTGGATTCAACCCTCACATCTGAACAAAAGCTGTTTTTCCTTCTGACATAAAATATTTTTAGGAGAATGTCATAAATCAAAAATATAAATTTTAACCATCCCAACTGGTCAAAAAGAATTGAATATACCCAAGACACACACACTACCTCAAACATCTTTCACTTCTAAAACATTACCACAGTTAAGTCATCTCTACGTTGACTGCACGAAGAAAATTTACTTTCAGTCATTCTTCGAGGGCTATCAGTTTAAGAACAGGCAAAATGACTTACAAACCATTGGCCATGATGAGAATAGTTCTATTCACACAGCTTAGGAAAAAAGACTGACATTAGCTAGAGAACATATATCTTGAAAGCACAAGCCTCAAAGCCTCAGTCATAATACATCAATGGCATATCAAATTCAACCTGATAACTACTCATTTGGGGGTAAACTGAAGAAGGAGCATTATTTCAAAATAACTAGAAATATCTGGGCCATTCTTTGAAGCCACAATAAATAACATTTTGTTATTTAACTTTGTATTATTCAAACGTTCATTACTGCTGTTCTTCATTAGCATAAACCCAATTTCCTGAATTTCCATTTCAGATACTGAGAATGATTTCATTATAGATGCTGAACGGAGGAACTACCACTCAGATCTAAAATATACTGTGAAAGTATTATGACTCACAAAAGGGGAGAGTTGCATTTATAAAATTCATTTATGTAAATTACACTCAAGGCAATAAAGAGACTACAGTCTACACATCATCTTTCCCACAATTTTTAATGTAGCTCAGGCAGGATTACTCTCTGCCCTCAAATAAAGGAAAACACAAATATTAAAAACATTGTCTTAATCTCTGCAAGTCATTCCAGATATCGCTGGATAAGAGGGCGAGTGAGCATTAAAGAATGGAGTATTCAAATAACATGCTGTCCTAGCAAGGAACTTCAACTGGCAGGTAATCTTCCAAACAGGACACTAAGATGATGCTTGTTCCCCCCTTGCACTTGTGGTACCATCAGCTAATGAGCTGATTTCACAGGGAAGGGAATGCCCATCGGAAGGAGACTCCAGCAGATACAGCCCAACCAACCAGCGGGAGAGCACAGCACATCTTCCTGAAGACTGTCAAAGCTACTGTCAACTATTGCAACACAGGGCCATCATCTTAAAAGCGGTCACTGGCAAAGAAACAGAAGTTTTGATTCTACTTTTGCCCTAGAACGGGGGTCAGAAAACTATGGCATGCAAATCAGATCCAATTTGCTGCCTTGTTCTGTAAATAAAGTTTTACTGAAGCACAGCCAGTCATGTACACATTGTCTAGGTAGTTGTGAGAGACTGTATGGATCATGAAGCCTGATAGTGACTATCTGGCCCTTCAGAGAAAGTCTGCCCAATCCCTACTTTGCAAGAATCTGTCATATTCCAAGGAATACTTGAAACCACAGCAGAAGATGATCATGGTTCCTACAAATGAGGTAACACTCTGCCCCTCCCTTTACCAGGAACAAAGAAACCACCACCAGCACTACCACCACAGGAGTCTTCATGGGCCTCAAACTCCCTTTAAAATCTGTATCACTGTTCTGAAGTCAGAGACCAGACAGTTTAGGGATGGGCCACATTAAAGGCTTCCACATGGTCGAAAAGTTGAAGACAGCAGAGGGGCAACAGGGTGCATATCCCTTACCCATCCTCTTACACCTCTCCCAATTCTGAGAACATCTCTGCCTCACAAAACTCAACAGTGCCTGGAGTAAAGAGCATAAAAAAATTCCCTAGAATGCTCCACCCACTGCAATCAAGCGAGGAAAAGCAATCAGCCTCCTATCCCACCAGGCCAAATTTTGATTAAAAAAAAAAAAAAGATTGGACTGCAGCATTTCTACACAGCAGACGATTGTGAGAAAAGCCTAAATGAACCTCAGGGGCCAAGAATGAGTCATTCAGGAATAGTGAAAACAGATACTGAACTAAAAAGCCCAGCAACCTCAGTTCTCTGCCAGCCCTTCACACACACACACACACACACACACACCACACACCACGTGATGGCCTTAGAAATTCATCCTTCAAGCCAGGCTCAGTGGCACACACCTGTAATCCTCCGGCTTGGGAGGCTGAGGTGAGAGGATTCCAAGTTCAAAGCCAGAGGCAGCCTGTGCAACTTAGTGAGATCCTATCTCAAAATATAAAAAATGGGCGGTGGGGGATGCAGCCCAGTGGTAGAGCACTTTTAAAGTATGTGTTGGCCCTGGGTTCAGCCCCCAGTACCACAAAAAAAAAATCCTTCAGATCACCCCCATCAGGGAGCACTGCTAATGGGCTGTGCTAGCTGTCCTCCCTCTAAGCCACCACTGAAAAAGCCCTGCTCCAGTTAATGACTGAGCTCAGCATCAGTGGACCCCTTACCCACGGTCTTGCTTACGCACGGCCCAAAAATATTACAGTGAAAACCTCAGAACAATTCCTAAATTTTAAATTACTTTTATCACAGTATACAGTTATAATTCTATTTTATTGCTGTTACTCTTTAACTGTGTCCAAACTATAAATTAAGCTTTGTCATAGGCATGTATGCATAGAAAACACATACTATACTTAAGGATTGGCACAATGCAGTTTCATGCATCCATGGGGGATCTTATAACACATCTCACAGGACTACTCCACTGCAGGCCCATCCCTAGAGGTTGGGGACCTCCTCTCCGGGTGTTAGAAGGAATGTCACTTGTTAGAAGGAATGTCACTATAGGGAAGACATTTCTTCCCTATAAATCTCCAACTCACCCACTGGTATCTTGGCATCTGCTTCTGAGAAGACGGGTGCCGTCAAGTGGGATCCGACTCACAGTAACCCTATGTACAACCAAATAAAACATTCCCCGGCACTGTGCCATGCACGTTATCTTTTTATGTTTGGGCCCATTGTTGCAGCCACTGTATTTCTTCTCATTTTGAGTTCTGCCATGTCCCCCACAGGTCTATTAGGAACACCGCTTAGACCAGGACCAAGGAAATTCAGCATTGTTTGTTTGATCAAAACAAAAACAATCTGTGATTCACAGCTCCCAGAAACACAACTGTGAAAACTCTAAGAACCAGACAGCCTTTATAGGAAGATGGAAAAGAGCCACAGAAGACAACTTAACTGGCTACAGCCTAGTCAGCCCATCAGTTACAGCTTAACTAATTGTTTATAGCCCAATCAGTAACTGGCCACAGAACCTTCTGCAACCAGCCAAACCTGTTACTTTGATTAAATGCTCTATCAGTTTAGTATGTTAAGCCCAGAGCAGGAGCTCGGCCAAAACAAAACCATAACCTCCTACAAAACTTTACCCAGTTGCCTTTTTAAAAGGCCCCCCAGTCAGCCTGACCCAGGCATTAAAGTTGAGTTGCAGGCTGAGACTCTTCCCACCCACTCCTTTCCTCCCTCCTGCATCCTTCAAAGACATTTCTTCCCTATAAATCTCCAACTCACCCACTGGTATCTTGGCATCTGCTTCTGAGAAGACAGGAGACCTAGACCATTTCAACTGTGTCCTCCCTGGTCTCTCAGCCTCCAGGTCCCCTACAGCGTGGATGAATCCTGTAAATGAGCCCCAGGCACATTCTGTCACCTGCCTCTGTATGTTTCCTATTGTTATCACAACAAATCACACACACCAGCTGAACACAAGTACCAC
>VMDO01019986.1:15265-28251 GCA_007922755.1 Pedetes capensis
TTTTTTTTTTTTTTTTCTTTTTTTGAGCCAGGGTCTCGCTATCTCACCACGCTGCCCAGGCTGACCTCAAACTCCCAGGCTCAACCCACCCACTCACCTCAGCACTCTGAGTAGCTGAGACAATGGGGGCGCACCAAGCCCTGCAGCCCCTCCATCTTTAAAGGCAGCACAGGACTGAGGGATATGAACCCTCTCTCTTACCACGTGACTCTGACTCTGCCTCCCTCTCCCTCCTCAGTTCTGGGGTAGTGGCGATTACATTAGGCTCACCTGGACAAGCACCCAACTTTAAACTCCACTGATTAGCAACCTTATTACTCTTTGCCATCCCACACAGTCAGAGGCTTCAGGAGAAGATTGTCCTACCTCTCAATCTCCAAAGCCATTCACAGTCCATCTTCAGCTGCTTTTTCCAACCCCATCTTTAGACAATTTAGAACCCATGCAACATCCCAAGGACAATCCTTCCTCAAGAACACCACCTATTTTCACATAGCCTCGGATTTCCTCATGCTGTTCCCGGCCAAAGGTCCCTGCCAAACTTTTTCATCTGGCGAGCTCATCATTAAACAACCAGCTCCACAAATAGCCAACACAAACCACTGGGCAGTTTGACAACAGAGACATTTGGTAAGGCTTAGTGCAGGACCTGAAGTCCAGCTCACATTTGCTCTCCAAGCCAGACCCACAACTGCAACAACTGGGAAGAGAGGTATCACGCCCAGAAGAAAGTCACCTTCTCCTGACATCTGGCCAGGAGGGACATACAGAATAACTCAATCTTTTTTCCCCTAATTATGCCACCTTCTAACTCCAATAAATATATTTCCCATTTACTATTATTTTACATATTTTACATTGTCGAAGTGTATCAGCCCCACCCCACCATCCTCACAGTTCCTCAGGAACCTGGATATTGATTTTTTTCCATGTACATCTACGCAGGCTTCAATAAGCACCTGTCAAACTGTTTACAAATGCTTCCACATCAAATTATGCTGTATGAGGCTACTGAGTGCACCTGTGTACCAGAGCCCTGTACTAAGTTATGTACAAGCAGTCCCACCTAAGGAGCCAAATAGTGGGCATTTGCACCTAGGTTACCTAAAGAATAACAAATCTTCTCTTCAAATGATTGTATTCTAATACTGCTGGTGCTGGCAATTGATTTCACACTGCAATTACTTTTGACCAAATGTTAAGAAAGTACTTCCAAAACTAAAAAAAGAAAAGAAAATGAAACGATGCTGAAGAAGGCAGCTGCTCCTTCAACTTAGAGAACAGACTGAGATTTAAACATTTGTTTAACAAATGCCATGTGGCTTGGAGCACTGGTGTCAGACCTGGAGCACCCGGGGCAGAATTGCTTTTTCATTTACTAGCTGTTTAACCTTACTGTGCTTAAGATTTCCTAACCTGTGCAACGTGATCTTTCTTAGGGTGGCTGTTGTGAGCATATGGCAAGTCAATATGCATAAAAGTTTGATACATTTTAGTATGATTAAAACAGGTTATCAAAAAGGATGAATCAGTGGTGCCAACCAGACCAAAGTCAGCTGGAAAAGGTCTAGTTTTACATGACACAGTATCTAAACATTGAGTTAGCGTCTGCTCCAGGACAAATTCGGTGCTACCGGACTCTGGAGACAGCAAAGATGAGCAGAAACAGTCACTGACGTACAATGGCTCAATTCACAAACTTTTGACTTTTATGATGCAAAAATAATACACATTCACTAGAAACTGTACATCAAGTTTTGAATTTTGATCTCTTCTCAATAAAATACTCTCCTGAGATGCTGGGCAGAGGCACCATGCCACAGCTCCTGCTTAGCCCTGAGATCATGAACAAACAGTGGACACTCTACAAAGTACTGTCAGTAAGCCACAGCAATTGGTAGGTTAGGTTTATGAAATTATTTCTGGCTTAATGATATTTTCAACTTATGATGGGTTTATGGCGATACAGTCCCACTACAGTAAGGAATAACTGAAAATCACTGGTTTCTGACCTTAAGACGTTCATGGTCTAGAAGAGCTTACAAAGAAGTTCAGCCAATCCTCACAGCCAGGTGATAAACACTGTAATACAGGTACACAGAAAATACTACAGATGCACTCGTGGGGAGGTCTTGGAGAGGCATGTGAGCTAAACCTTGAAGGCCAAGTATGTGTCCTCAGATAGAGAGAAGGACATGCTCACAGCAAGCAGCACAAGTACCAGCACAAGAAGCATCAAGGAACATGGCCAGTTCACACAACTGTACATGGTTCCTTCACGTATGCACCACTTGCTTTATGCACATTATCTCGTTTGAGCCTTACAACCCTCTCAGTGATTAATAATCTGTTCACTGAATGAGGAAACTGAGGCTCAGAGATATCGAGAACCTGAACTGAGTGAGATTTAGGCCAGGTACACCTGACCACAAATAACACTGTTTCACTACACCCAGAATATGATGAAACACTAGACATATGACAATTTTCCTGAAAGTTACTGTTGGCCATGTAAGGGTTTAAATCAAGAGTAACATGATTGATTTAAGAACAATTTTAGCAGCAGTGTAGAAGATACATTCAAGGGGTATAAGACGCAAGTGTCAAACCCATCAGCTACCTGCTTCATAATCAAAGTTCTACTAGAACACAGTACCCACATCTCCAAGTATTTCTATGGGAATTTGTGTTAAAAGGCAGAAGTGATTAGCTCCACCTTTCCACCTGCATAAGGGAAAACATTTACTGTAGTTTATACAGAAAGTCTACTGCTTCCCATTGTGGGCAACTGCTACTATGGCAATCCAGGCAAGAGATGATTGGGCCTGAACTAGGTAGGGCACAGCAGTAGGGACAGAGAAGCACCTGAGAAACAAGCAGCAAAGGAGATCACCATTGTGACATGGGATATAAGAGCAGGTAAGAGAAAATGTCATGAATTACTCCTAGGTTTCCAGCTCAGTGGTCTGCTTAGATGGTGGAGCTAAGATGTAGCAGGCTAAAGTATGGTCCCCAAATATGTCTATACTCTAATCCCTTGTGGTCTGTTGTTGTTAGGTGTCCTCCAGTCAGGGTCCAACTCACAGCCACTCACAGCCAGGGTTTTCAATGGCTGTTTCAGGATTGTTTCTGGAGTGGTTTGCCATGTCCTTCTGCCGTTTTTGTGGTGCCGGGGATCGAACTCAAGGCCTCAGAGAGTGCAGTGCAGCTCTCTACCAACAGAACTAAACCCCAGCCCACTCTAATCCCCTAGAACCTGCAAATGTTACCTATAATGGTAGATGTGATTAGATTTAAAATCTCAAAATATAACACTGACGCTGGATTATATGGGGAGGCCCTAAACGCAATGGAAGGTGTCCTTATTTAAAGAAGAGAGAAAAAAAAAAAGGCAGAGGTAGATTTGACACAAAACAGAAAAAGGCAACAAATTCATGGAGGTAGAGGCTAGAGTTGTAGCCAAAATGTCAGGAACACCAGCAGCCATAGCCAGAAAAGGCAACGAATGGACTCTCCCCAGATCCTCAAGAGAGCACGGCACTGCTAAAACCCTGATTTTGGTCCTGTGATACTGATTTCAAACTTCTGGTCTCCAGAACCATGAAAAAATAAATTTCTTTTGTCCAACTTTCTGGCAATTTATTATGATGGTACCATAAAACTAATATACAGGATTATGCATTTAGAAGGGATTGCTAAGGTATGACAGGAAAGTTTTCTACCTAGGTAGAAAACTAGGTAGTCAGCCAGTCCAGTCAAAAATAAGGATATGAAATCAGAAGGGTAGTATACAACAAGGGCTCACTGATCGACAGTATACCAAGCAAGAGTTGGGGTTATAGTCCCTGAGCAATTCTAGTCACAGTCCAAAACCATATCCTAAAGATTCGATTTTGTGTGTGTGTGTGTGTGTGTGTGTGTGTGTGTGTGTAATGTGGGTGTTGAACTCAGGGCTTCATACATACTATGCAAGTGCTCTACCACTGGGCTGCACCTACAGCCCATTTTTTATTTTTTTATCTTGAGACAGGGTCTCACTACTTAAGTAACGCAGGCTGCTTCTGGCCTCAAATGATCCTCTACCTCCCTCTGCGAGGAGGTCCCAGGGGCTTTACTCCATTGTCATTAAGGCGGACTCTATTCTGAGGAGGAAACTTTCCCCGTAATCTCTTAAATGTCTTCCAGCTTGGGGGGCCGATTCTTCCTCACCATATTTAACAGTGCTTCTCTGCTATTCATACAGTTTTCAATGGCTAATTGTTTGGGGAGTGAGCTGCCAGGTCCTTCTCCCTAGTCTGTCTTAGTCTGGAAGCTCAGTTGAAACCTGTCCACCACAGGTGGCCAGGCTGGTATCTGAGATACCACTGGCAAAGCTTTCAGCATCACAACAACACACAACCCCCACAGCAAAATAAGCTGACATACACCTGGGGGCAGTCACTGAGAGGTCCAATGGGATGGCTCATAGCCAACAGATATGGGACTTATGGAAAAGGAAACAACTGACTAAAGAGCTAGAGACAAGGAAAGCCATTAGAAGCTCAAAGTGATAACTGTGGAGATACTCATTTTAGAACATCAGCTACAATGTGAGAATGGTAAATAACAAACAGATCAACAGTCTAGCTTTTCTTCACGAATTCTTGGATGGGAACATGAAGTAAATGGGGGAAAAAAAGATAGGTGATGGAAGATGCTGGAGAATGCAGTCTGGCTTATCAGTTGAAAAGCAAAGGCTTTGGAATTAGACTCAGGTCTAGGTTCCAATTCCACACCAACTTCTAGGTGTGAGGGCTTGGGACAAGTTTCTTTGCCTCTTCAAAGCTCAACTTTTCTCACCTGTAAAATGGGAATATTAAGATTCACACATCAAATCAGGGCAGAGAATTCGTGTAAAGCCCATGGACAGTACTTTAAGAGGAAGGTGTTGTCACTGCCATCGTTTTTCCTCTAAATAACTGTAGAATACATTTCCCAAGAACATTCTCTTCTAGGATCCCGCTGGTTAATTCCATTACTGTCATTACTACTGCAGAGCTCTAACTATTGCAGCATTGATCTCCTACCCGTAAGTACATGCATTTCTACCACTTCTTCAAGAACAGTGTGGTGAGCAAAGCGCTGTCCCCTCCTCCGCGTCCCCAGCCTCCGCCTCACCTTCTCGTACTTCTGCAGGAGGCGGCTGATGCTCTCGCGCTCCACCTGCCACTCGGGTTTCTTCAGCTGCTTCCTCAACTGCTTCTTTTGGCTCTGCCTTTGGCTGTGCTTTCTCTTCCACCGGTTGAAGCTCCGCACCGGGTCAGCTCGGGCTTCGGGACCCTGAGAATCCGAGGTTTTGCCCATCCTGGTGGCGGCCACAACTCAAAGCGCCCCCTGACACGAGACACCTAAGGCCACGGGAAGGTACGGCACTGGTGACACTGAACCAGCATGGGTAAGGCGTGCAGAGGCGCATGCGTAGGCCAGGAGCCCGCCCTCAAGCTTTTAAAGCGTGGGTACGCGCCAATGACGACAAGGAAAACGAGGCCAATGATTGGTGACATGGCTTCCGTAGGGCGGAGTGCTCTCTGGGACGGGGCGGGGCTAGGCGGCCGCGGGAGCGCGCATGCTCTGGAGCTGCGCGGCCTGAGCGTGCCAGGCTTTAGGAGGACGCATGCGCGCTGGCTGCTGGTCAGCTGATGACGTCATAGGACTTGGCTCTAAGGCGCCTACCCGCTTTCTCTGGGTTCAATTTTACCGAGCTTTCGCGGGTTTGAGCCTACGCATATATAATCTGTGTTATAATGATGACCCTTGTTTTGCGTATTTCGTCTCACGGAGCGGAAAGAGTTGGCCAAAGTCAAATAGATAATGATTTACTATTGCCCTCCACTGCACTGTACCTCCCTGGGAATAAGTGGATTTTCTTTTTCTTTTTTTTTTCTTTTTTTTTTTTTTTTTTTTTTTGCGCTACTGGGGGTTGAACCCAGGGCCTCGCGCTTGCGTGCTTCGCAAGTGCTGTAAAAGTGGATGTTCTTTAGTGGGTGGGCGGGCCAGTGGGTGTGCGATTGGGCGCGCGCACGCTCAATGCGGGGCTGAACGCAGGGCCTTGAGCATGCTTTGCGAGCCCTGTACCACGGGGCTGCACTCCCAGCCCCTTTTTCTTTCAATTTTTTATTTTGAGACAGCATGTCGCTAAATTGCTCAGTCTGCCTCTGGCCTCGAACCTGGCGAACCTCCTGCCTCAGCATGTGGAGTTGCTGGGATTACAGACATGGGCCTTGGTGCCCAGCTCTGTAGACTTCTTATGTCCCTCCCAGTTCTCCCTTTCCTCAGCCCCTCTGACTCTAGCCACACCAAGGAGGAAACTGAGACAGAGTCCAAATGAATTTACCTTCAAATACTGTTATAAAGACAAAATGAGGGGCTGGGCGTGGTAGCGCACGCCTGTAATCCCAGCGGCTCCGGGAGGCAGAGGCAGGAGGATCGCAAATTTGAGACCAGGGGTAGTCTGCATAATTTAGCAAGACCCTGTCTCAAAGAGTTAAAAAAAAAAAAAAAAAAAAAGTGGGCTGGAGGCGGCAGCTCAGTGGTCCAGCACTTGCAAAGAAAGTATGCAAGCGCGAAACCCAGGGTTCAACCTCCAGTACTGCCAAAAAAAAAAAAAAAAAAGACAAAATGATGACTAACAATAAAGCACTAATAGGAAAGGCAAGTTGACCATTATGTGAATTGGGTGTTTTTTAGTATTTTAATTATACATATTGATGGGATACAGAGTGATAGTTCATATATCTATCATTTAATTATCAAATAAGTATTGTTTACCCTTTTATCTCCTTAAACATTTTACAGAAAATAGTAGGGGAAAAGGGGAGGGGGGATTTTGATTGATATATAATGACAATTATGTGCATTTGAGTTATAGCATGATTTTTATTTGGATTTCGTAGTTGCACCCTATATTTTACACTTTTTCTCTCCCTCTTTACCCTTCTAAACTTCCCCCCCATCCCCTCCAACCTTACCCATTGTCCACTCCCTCCCGTTAGTCCCCTCTCCACCCATACTGGGTCAAATTGTATTTTCCAATCTTAGGTTGTTTTTGTTGTTTTTGTTGTTGTTAGGGGCTATCGTTTGAGGTCCAATTCATAGTGACCCTGTATGCAACAGAAGGAAACACTACTGGACACTGTGTCATGCCCAGCATTATTGTCAGTTCCTCTCTGCTATTCATAGGGTTTTCCATGGCTAATTGTTTTGGGAGTGGACTGCCAGGTCCTTATCCCTAGCCTGCAACACCCAGTATTCCCAGGCAGTCCCCTATCCAAGGACTAACCAGGCCCAATCCTGCTTAGCTTCTGAGATCAGACAGGATCAGATGGTAGTGTGGTACAGCTGCAGACCAATTTTAGGTAAGTATGACTATACATATGTTGTAACCAGCGATCAAAACCACACCATGAAGGAGCAAAAAGCCAATTAAAAGGGAGTCTTTTTTAAGCAGGCAGCAGTGAAGGCCTAATGTCTCTCTCTAAAACCCATGGCCCTGAGGAACAGTTGTGGGAAAGTTATAAAGGAAAAAATCACATCCTATGGGGGCAGACTTTAGGTTTAGGGGCTTTTCTAAGTTCCTGACTTGGGTCATTTAGGCACTCAGAAGCAAGATAAGCAGTTGACAATCGGAAGGAATAAGCAGTTGGCAGAAGTGATAAGCAAAAGTTAACATTAACATATGACTTAAAGTATAAACAACGACTTAAGGTATAAACAAACCACATTCCTCACCTAACCTATGCAAGTGATAAGTACAGAAGCAGGACAGGCAGTTAAAATTTTCCATTCCCACTAGAGGCCTACCTAGAATGGCATCAGTCCTGTTCGCTCAGTGACCCTTTAAGCATACATATGTTTTCTTTCTTTAAGGTAGATCTAGCTTCACATATGAACATATGAGTGAGAATGTGTGGTCTTTCTTTCTTTCTTTCTTTCTTTTTCTTTTGAGTCTGGGTTATTTCACTTAAAATGATGATCTCCAGTTCCATCTATTTGGCTGCAAATGCCATCATTTCATTCTTCTTTACGGCTGAATATTATTTCATTCTGTATATATGCCACATTGTTGTTAACTTTACACTGCTTGGTGGGACTGTATGTTAGTTCAACCACTACGGAAATCAGTATGGAGGTACCCCAGAAAATTTAAATTAGAACTATCATATGATCCAGCTACACCACTCCTAGAAATATGCCCAAAGGAAGATGAGTCATCATACCATAGGGACAACCCACACTTCCATATTTAATGCAACACTCTTAACAGTTGCAAGGATATGGAATCAACCGAGATGTCCATCAACAGAGGATTGAATCAATGCATTGGTTTTTATGGCACATTTACCTAGAGCTTCCATAGATACACACGGGATGGGGCGTGGAGGGGCCCCGTTGTGACAATGGGAATTGGAGAATTGAGTTCAAAGTTCACATGTAAAGTGTTTGGGCTCACAAATTCCCTTTCAAACTCCATATATCCAGATAAACTACCCCAAATCCATGCCTATTCCCCAAGCGAGATGACTTTTTCAAAGGACCTAGGGAGGGAAACAGGAAGTCCACACTCAGGTACGCTAGATGTATGCAAAAGTAAAGCCCAATAAGGGGAGAGTATATAGAAGTGTGTGTATACATCCTCAAAATATATTTTTTATTATATACGTGTGTGTGTGTGTGTGTCTATATATCTCCTCAAAAATTTGAAAATAGAACAACCATATTATCTAGCAATTCCACTTCTGGAAATATACCCAAAAAATCTGAAAGCAGAGTCTGAAAGACATATCTGAGCAGCTGTGTTCATAGCAGGACTGTTCTGTGTCCATCAGCAAATGAAGGGATAAACGTAGTATGTACATGAAAGGGAATATTACTGAGCCTTAAAAGGAGGGCAATTCTGACCCACACTGCCACATAGGTGAACCTGGAGAACTTTATGCTAAGTGAAATAAACCACTCACAAAAGGATAAATACTATATGGTTTCATGTACATCAGCTATCAGAGTTATTGAAATCACTGAGAAAGAGAGGGTACTGACTGGTTTCCAGCAGCTAGATGGAGGAGAGAATGGGAACTTACTGTTTAACTCAAGAGTCTCAGTTTTACAAGGTGAAAAGAGGCCTGGAGATTGGTTGCACAACAAGTGAGTGCACTTAAAAAGAGTTAAATGGTAACTTTTATGCCACATGTTTACCACACATGTATGTCACATATGTGTGCATACAGAACATCAAAATCTTTAGCTATAGTAATGTGCTCTCCTCCTTTTCTTTTTTTTTTTTTTTTTTTCAGTACTGGGGGTTGAACCAAGGCCTTGTCCTTGCATGCTTTGCAAGTGCTGAACCACTGAGCTGGACACTCAGTCCTTTTTTTTTTTTTTTTTTTTACTTTGTTGAGACAAGGTCTCACTGAATCACACAGATGACTTCTGGTATTGAACTTGCAATCCTCCTGCCTCCGTCTCCCAAATCGCTGGGGTTACAGGCGTGCGCCACCTCTCCTCCTTAAACCGAAGCAGACAGGCATAGATGCACCTCAGGCAAGAAACTGGAATATTTTTCCAGAGGGAAACTGAATGCCCAAGAGAAAAAGCTCCATGAAATGACATTTAGGCAGCTGCCAAAGAAAGGGCAAGCAACTCACTACTCCCTTATGCTCCACTGAAACTTGCTAATTAACAAGCCCTCTGTTCACTTGTTTCTAATCAGTTTTACGCTTAAATGTGATGGAATAACCAAATACTACCAAACTTTTAATGAAACCTTTTAAAGTCTTAAACCAAAGCTAATAAACATTATTAATATTTTTAGAGAAAGCATTTTATTCAAGAAATAAGAACAGAGGATATTTAGATAACAAAATCAAACTCTTAATAGAAGTGTTTTTATTAAATAAGTCAAATTTTAACAAAATAATAGAAAATCCAAAGTTTAATTGTAATTAAGAACTCAATGTGACATTCCAAAATCATGAGGATTTAATAATTTCTAATAAAAAAGATACATTCCTCCATCACACAAAATGACATCTTTATAATGGTTTTACTGAAGACATTAAATAGTATTTAACATTTTAATTTTAAGATTCTGTACTCTTCACTGCCTGCAGCCATACCACTGTGGCGTCAGATCCCATCAGATCTCGGAAGTTAAGCAAGGTCAGGCCTGATTAGTACTTGTGTGGGAGACAGCCTGAGAACACCGGGTGCTATAATTTGGGGAGACGGACCCCCCAAAAAAAACAATCAGCCATTGAAAACCCTATGGATAGTAGAGAAGCATGACAATAGTGTTTCGCCTGTTGTACACAGGGTCGCTATGAGTCGGACACAGACTCAATAGCATCCAACAACAACAATATTCTTTGCTGCCACATGATAAGACAAAGAGTCATACAAGGACCCAAGGTCAAAAATAGCATCCAAGAGCAGATGGTTGAAACATTTTAAAGTAAACTGGTCCTCAAGGTCAGAACTTTCCCTGAAGGTCTGCCAAATGAACAAAAGAATAAACCTTCTCAGAAGTTCCCCCACCCCGCTTCTCACCAAGTCTCCCCCAAACCCTATCTAACCTGGAGCCTCAAGACAGCTCCTTGCAGCAGTAGCAATCTTTCCTCTTCTCTCCTCCCATGCTGCTGCTGGCAGGCATCCCTCCCCACTCTTGCCCCCAGATAAACAGGCTGTGCTACAGGGGGGAATGCCTTCTCTCGTGTCTGTTGACATTCGCCCTGCAAGAGTTTCTCTATTACCAACCAAGATTCACAAAGTTCTTAAAGAACTAAAAATTAAGATTTGAGCATATACCTGCAAACAACTGCTACAAATATAGGCACAGGAGCAGTGAGGAGAGGGCCATACAAAACTAGGGAGGAACATAATGCTCATAGCTCATCATACACCAGAAACCCTCTTGCCAGTATTCATCAGTTAGCTTCTATTTGTAAACCTTTTCATAGTTGGAATTGTTCCTCATAATTCTGCAAATTACATGCCTATAAAACTCTGAAAAGACCATGATATTCTTTTAGTACTTTATAAGACTTTTTTTTGAGACAGGGTCTCACTAAGTTGCACAGGGTCCCTCAAGCCTCAAATTTACTATCCTCCTGCCTCAACCTCCACAGTTGCTAGATTACAGCATATACCAGGGCCCCTAGCAATATTTATTTTTAAGGTTCTCAAGTTTGAGAAGCATAGAAACAATGGAAACCCCAGTAGTGATAAGCACGTCCATTGCCTAAATCTCAATTTGTAAATACCTTTTTTCCAATCAACTGGACAAGAGCTCTTTGGAGAAATAGCTAATTCCAGGGCTGGGGTGAATAAAGTTCAAGATGAATTGGAGTGTCTTGACATGCCACAAAATAAAGAAGTATACAAAGAATGATGGGGCTGGGATTTAGCTGTAGGCTTGGGAGAAGGACCTGGCAACCCCCTCCCAAAAATCAATCTGCCATTGAAAACCCTATGAACAGCAGAGAAGCACCGACAATAGTGTTTCCCCTGTTGTACAGAGGGTCGCTATGACTCGACGGCACCTAACAACAACAACAACATGGTCTACTATGCTGAGAATGACCAACTAAAAAGAAATGAGGTTCATTCATCATCCAAAAAGACATATCAAGATGTATGCTCAAGTATAATGTTGTCAATGATAGAATAATATCCATATACCTACAGGGAAGGCCGGGAGAAGGACCTGGCAACCCACTCCCCCCAAAAAATCAATCTGCCATTGAAAACCCTATGAATAGCAGAGAAGCACTGATAAAGTGTTTCCCCTGTTGTACATAGGGTTGCTATGAGTTGGAAGGCCAGTTAATATGATTATTATCCAAATTTACACACCCATCACTAAGGCAGCTTTCACTTCATCCTTCTGTACCATTCCCAATCATAATGCAACCTCTTGAAATGGTTGACCACTCACCAATTCTTTTTGGTATAATGACTCTGTGTATTCCTTCCATCTTCTTTTAATGTGTCCTGTATCATATATTTTCCCTGTAGAATCCTTCACTGTTGCACTAAAGACTTGAATATTTTCCTTCAATTCTTTAAGCTTGAGAGAAACAAAGCATGTTCTTCCCTTTGGTTTTCTATTTCCAGCTCTTTGCATATGTCATTATGATATTTGATTTTGTCTTCTAGAGCTGCCCCTTGAAATCTTCTGTTTAGTTCCTTAACTTTGTCATGTCTTCCTTTTACTGTAGCTGCTTACCATCCAAGGGCAAGTTTCAGAGTCTCTTTTGACATGTAATTTGGACTTTTCTTTTCTTCTTTTTTTTTTCCTTTCTTTTTAATAAACTTTTGCTTTCTTCATGAATGATGTCTTTGATGTCATGCCACAACTCATCTGGTCTTCAGTCATTTACTGTGATTCTCACACATAAGTATTCTGAGATTGAGGTCTACTTGTAAAAATGCTTTAAAACTCATGTCCTAATTATTTGTCAGAGAATAAACTAAACTAAACTACTGCTATTTTCCCTTAGTGAGACATTTCCACTAATTTTCAGAATTTTTTAGTCTACGATGGTCCAGCAGGTGGCAGTCTAGCATTAAGTGCTATCTTTCCCTTGGGATTAGATTGAATTTAGCCTGTTTTTTGTTTTTTTTTTTTTAGAAATTTTTAATGTACGTCTTAATGTGTTTCATTTTGACATGCTTTTCATTGTGACGTTTCCATATATGCATTTTGATAAACATTATTCATATAGGTTGCCCTTTACCCTCCCCTATGCTTCCCCTCCTCCCACCCTTCCCATCTAAGTTTCCCATCTAAGTCTTCTCTATCTTTTACTTAGTAGTTTTTTTCTATATGTCCTTGGGTTCCAGTTCTGTTTAAGATAGAAACTTTTCCTGTAGTCGTCTTTGTTTTTATCTTGTTAGAACAATTGCATGCGATTTCTAGTCCACTTATATTGACATCATTCTTATCTTCCCCT
>VMDO01019986.1:28351-38723 GCA_007922755.1 Pedetes capensis
AATAATTTTCTCTAATTCCATCCATTTTGCTGCGAATGACCTTATTTCATTTTTCTTGATTGCTGAGTAGTATTCCATTGTGTATATATACCATAGTTTTTTTATCCATTCTTCTGTTGAAGGGCACTTTGGTTGATTCCATATCCTTGCTATTGTGAAAAGCACTGCATTGAACATGGAGATGCAGGTGTCTCTGTGGTATGATGACCCATCTCCCTTTGGGTAAATTCCCAATAGCATTATAGCTGGGTCATATGGTAGATCTATTTTTAGTTTTTTGAGGTACCTCCATATTGATTTCCACAGTGGTTGCACCAATTTACAGCTCCACCAACAATGTAAGAGTGTTCCCTTTTCCCGCAATCTTGCCAGCATTTGTTGTTGTTTGTTTTATTGATCTTTAGCCTGGGTTTTTACAGCCACCTGCCTTACTACATTATTGAGCCTTTGGGACATGGTTTACAGTCTGTACTCTTCAAATTCTCTGCAATATTTGAATTATTTTTCCACATTTCTTTCTGTTCTTCTCCTCCCCTTCTTTTGTGATACTGGAGGACTGAATTTAGGGTCTCAAGCATATTTTGTAAGTGCTTGATCTGCACTCCCAGCCCCTTTTTTATTTTTTATTTTTATTTACTTATTTATTTATTGTTTGCAGTACTTGGGGTTGAACCCAGGGCCTCATGCTTGCATGCTTTGCAAGTGCTGCACCACTGAACTGCACCCTCAGCCCATTTTTTTTACTTTTTGAGACAGAGTCTCGCTAAGTTACGCAGACCGCCTCTGGTCTCAAATTTGCAATCCTCCTGCCTCCGCCTCCCAAGCCACTGGGATTACAGGTGTGCACCACCGCGCCCAGCTCCCCTTTTTTATTTTTTGCCTTGAGACAGGGTCTCACTAAATTAGACAGGTTGCCTCTGTGCTCAAATGAGTCACTGGAATTACAGGCATGCACCACTGTATTGCTCCCCTGGCTGCTTTGAGTGAAGAATTCTTAGTCAAACAGCCAACTGAGCCACTCTCACACTAGCGCCAGTGGTTCTGAACTCTTCATGGGTGCCTTGAGGAAGCCATGTGACAACTGCCGATGCAGCACAATTCCAGCTTCTGAAGGTGTAGCTCCAGCCATGACTGTTTGAAATAGCGGTTTGCACTGGACTTTTTGCTATCACAAGCCTCAGTGAACCCTAGGTGACCCTGTGACCAACCCAGGCCAGAGGAAGAGCACTTCCCCTACTGTGATTAGTTAAAAGGACTGCTATGATTGCTGCAAAAACGACTGCTGTGATTGGTGAAAACACAAGCATTCCTTTCTGTGACTGGTGCACATTCCTCTTCTCTGGTTATCTAGAGTGTTGTTCAGCTCACCAGAGCTGAGCTGGCCAGGAAACAACCTCCAGTGTTGCCCCCGGGTGTTGCAACATTTGGCCCAATAAAGGGCTTCTCTTGAGTGGTCTTTGCCTACTTTTAGTAGTGTGGGCTGAGGTAGTAACATGAAGAAAGTAGCAGCAGAACAGCAGTGACAGCAGCAGCAAAGGATGCTGGAGACAGTAGAGTGGCAGTGGCAGAGATGGCAAAGCAGTGAGAACACAGAGCTGCAGAAGTAGCAAAATAGCTGACTGCCTGACAGCTGAAGAAGGGGTGAGGCTGCCAGACCAGCGACCAGAAGCAGCAGCAGAAGCAGCAGCAGCAAGCTTAAGGGCTGTGATCACTGCCTGCTGAATGGTGACAACACCCATAGCAATAAGCATCAGCTGACCCATTCAAGAGAGTGACCGGGGTGGGAAGAAAAATGACAGAGGAGGAGAGAGAAAAGGCTGTAAGGAGACAGAAAAGAGAAATTGCAGGCCCTGGTTGCCGGAAAAGTTCCAGAGAGCTGTAAAGTCTTTAGGACTAAGGGTTTCAGATACCCTAGGCCTGGGAGCTGTAATACCAGTGGCTATCAATGGCTGATGAATCCTAATACCTAACTTCCCCACCCAGAAGCTACAGTAACAGCTGCTGTGGAGGGCTGAGGAATGCCAATCTCCTTGGCCCACACAAGAACTGTAGCACTTACAGGTTTAAGAGTCCTGACCTCATGGACCTAAATATGAGCTGATGATATTAGCATCTTGATTCACCCATTGCACCAACTCACTAGAATGGTAGAAATGTACCTCTTGCTATGAAACAGAAAAAGGAAGGCAAGCTTTAATATCTTGTCAAATACAAGATCTTTGAAATAGCCACCTACAAGAAGTGGATTAAACAAATAGTGCCTGTACCTAAAACTAGTGAACATAGAAGAGGTCAGAGACGTTAAGATGAAGGAGATGCGAGTCAATAAGCTAAGAAAAATAAATCTTATTCAACTTCAAAGTTGTTGAATGGAGTAAAATATGAATATGCAAACAGGTAACTTAGTGTTAGAATTTATATACAATGAAACTTAAGATATTGAAAATGAAGCCAGAAATGCTTTATTTGAAAAGACATACAAATAATAGATAACTATAGATGACTGTCAATAAATATACAGCTTGAGGGAAGGAGAACCTAAGCTGATCTGAAGGGGCTTCTCATTTAGAAGTCAAGAGATGAAATTATTTAAGGATGGAAAAACTAACAGAAATGTAGCCTTCCCAAGCTCACTTTTACTAGTGAAGCATTTGTTAAGACTGTCTAAACATAAAAACAAACCATTTATGATTAGAATCAAACAAACCACTTAGGATTTGAATCAGCAACCATCTAGCATAAAAACAAACCATTTATGATTAAAATCAAGGTAACATGTCTAAGCTGGAAAGCAAACCACTACCAAATCAGACTAGTAAATACAGAACTGGAGTTGAAACCACATGCCCTTTATAGCTCTTGAGCCCCCTGTGTTCTCTTCCTCCTTGGGAGGAGCCAAGGTTATTGTTTCGAAGAGGCTCTGCTGAATTGTATATGTTGATCTTGTTTCCAGTAACTTTGTTCAACACTCTTATTAATTCTAAAAGCTTGTAGATTCTCTTGAAAGAGATTTCAATATCAGTAACTTTGTGTTTTCCTTTATAATCCAACCTTTCTTGTCTTTCTGTCTTCTTTCCTTCCTGGCTTCCTTATCACATGAGCTGAAATTTTCACGATAATTTAAAATAGGGATGAGACAGCAGACATCCTTATCAAGATTAAAACTAATTCTCTCAAAAAGTTATAATATGCAATAAACATTTTTGAAGATTGCTTAGGAAACCCACACACAATGTACAATATTGTTTCCATGTAAGAATATGTACCTTTATAAAATATTGGTTCATTAACAGACTTTTGGAGCAAAATTCCTGGGAAATTGCAATAGTATATTTAATAAATCGATCATGTAACACATTAAATGTCACTGTGAAACTTCCTGGAGCATGCTACAAATTGAAAATGCAGCTAAATTAACAACAGATTTAGCAACTCCATGGATACAAATTGATGACTTCATATTCCCACATCTTGTTTACCATCTTATCAAGTGAAAAATATAAATATCTTTTCATATTTTCATTAATTGTTAAAATATTTGGAGCAGTGTATATTTAGAATATCAAATGAAGAAAAGGCTTTCCACTAAGTGATTCAGACAAATACAGTATTCTCAAAATAAATAAATAAATAAAGGTGAGTAAATTGAAAGCCCCTTTCTCCTTGGTTATCAGTGTGTATGTGCAGTGCTTCTGCCAGAACCATTTAGCAAGCAGAGATTTCCTCAGCACAAACAAATAAGTTGTGGTAGAAATCAGCCAACATGTTTACGTCCAGAAGCTGGCAGCTCCTACACTGATCTGGAAGCAGAAAATGGTTTCAAAACTCTATCACCAACCATCTAGCATGGAATAAAAAAAAATCCTTAGCAATAGCATAAAATGTGATTAATGCTATATTTGAATTTCTATTTATATTTTATATTATGCTCAAATTCTATCTTGAATTTAATAAAGTCTAGGAACTTATCGGGCTGGGATTTGGCTCAGTGGGTAGAGTGCTGTGCTGCAGTCTCTGAGGTCCCGAGTCAATTCCCAGCATCGCAAAAATGGAAGAAGGACCTGGCAATCCACTCCCAAGGCAATCCCGACAGAGTCAGCCATTGAAAACCCTAAGAGGGTCGCTATGAGTCGGATACCAACTCGACAGCACCTAACAACAACAACAACAACAAGGAATTTATAGAGGAAAACAATACAGTAGAAATGATTTCTGGGGGCATTTGGTTTTTTAAAACATGGACATGTTTATTCCAGACCATAACTACATATATTTTATTAACAAAGTATGCAGGGTATGCCATAAACCTTCTACTGGGGGTTTCTAAGCATCTCCCTCAGGCTGCTAATGATTTGCATGGTTATAGTGCTCTCTGTATGGAAGCACAAGCATCAAAACATCCCAGGGGGTGTTCATGGATGGTTTATAATTTAACAGTTTCCATTTTCTGCCTCCGTGATTCTGCACATCAGGTTCTGCCTTTATATTGTATCTAAATCTGAGGCATAACTTGAAACACACTGCATCTTTCTTCCCCAAGGACAAAAGCAATCCTCCCTGCACTGCCCACAAAAGTATCTTTTCCTCAGGGTTTTTCCCATGCTTTTACCACCTGCCATGATGTTCCCACTGCTCTATATCCATCCATGAGTACTACCCCCTCAGAGAAATAAATCAACCCTTGATCAGGATAGTCTGTCCAACTTTAAGAAGTCACCAGCTGAAAATGTTGGGTTAGGTGAGAGAAAGCACAAAACCACTCACAAAAGACAATGATTCCAGTACAAATGAAATATCTAGAATAGACAGGGGTGAAGATCTAGAAAGTAGATTGATTAATGGTTGCCAAGGGCTGGGGGTGAGGGTGAGTGGTTGGGGTGAAAAAGGACAGCAACTAATAATGGGTGTGGGATTTCTTTGGGGGATTCCAAAAACTTCTTAAAACCCGGGTGATGGTTGTACAACTTTGTTAGTATACTAAAAACTACTGGACTGTACACTTGAAACAAATAAGTTGTTCTGAATGTGAGTTATATCTCAATAAACCTGATATGAAGGAAATTACTATGGCAGGCTTTGTGGCACCTGCCTGGCAGTTGGGAGGCTGAGGCAGGAGGATCGAGAGTTTCAGGCCAGCCTGGGCCTAGTGAGACACTGTCTCAAAAAAAATGAAATCACTCTCCCTACTTCAGCCACCACTCTCAGGGTCATTCTGCTCTAGGTGCACTGCAAACCACTGAGATTTCCCACAGCAGTATCTCATCCTTTGAATAGCCCCTTGGGCCCTCTGGTGGCCCATTGATCTTCTGCTCTGCACAACCACTTAAATGAGTCATGACTATCCTATATCTTAGGCACAATATTATCTCCTAATCTATTTCCTTGTATTAAATTAGATTCACTATTTTTATATTTTTTATTATTTTATTTTATTTTACTTTATTTTTTGACACAGGTTCTTGATATGTAAAACAGGCTGTCCGGAAACTCACAATGTAGCCCCGTCTGGCCTAACAATGAATCTTTTCCATCTTATCAGTCAATGTAGTAGATAGTAAAGTCCCACATTCTCAAAATTAACCGCAACTCTCAAAGACTCCCTTTTCCTAATTTCATTTGACACAGGTTGCTCTGGATGAACTGAAGAGAAATCTGTCCTAGGACAGCTCTGAAATTAATGTATCACATTCTGTCCACACTAGGCTACCTCACTGCAACCTGGCAATTTTGCACTTTCTTTCCTCAATCCCAGTGTTTCCTTTTCCTGGTGCAGTTTCACTTTGCTTTTTATTATATAGGAAAAAAACAAAACCCGAAGCAAGAACATCTCTTGATGGGCTATTAGCTTACCTGTCTCCTCTGCAGAAGTCCCTGAAATTGTTATCTGTACTTTGTGTCTTTCCAGTTGCTCTTAAATCCATTCATCGATTTTTGCCTCATCAATGCATCTCCATTGCTGTCAAGATTGTGTCAATGCTAAATCCAGGCATTACTCCCAGCAGGATCGTTAGACATGGTGGACCCTTCTCTTCTTCACTCTTCAGTTGCCTCCAGGACACCACAGTTGTTAGTTTTTCTTTTTTCTTTTTTCTTTTTTCTCTTTAGTACTCCTGGCTTTCCTTTGTTGACTCTCCCTGTTCCCCTGACCTCTACATTTTGGAGCCATGTGAACCTTTAGACCTTCTCACCCACACTCACTTGCAGGTGAAGTTGCTTAGTTGCCTGGCTTTAAATACCGTCCGTATAGTGACGACTCCACATTTACGTCTCAGGCACAGCCCTCCCTTCTGTCCTCCAGTGCTGTCTCCAGGCAGCATTGAAACAAGCTAGTCTTTGTACAGTCTTGGGGTTATTGTATTTGACAGTTAAATTTGGCTCAGTGCCATTTGGAGGATTCCTGAAAGGAGACAAGGCCTTAGTGAAAAGTGATGAGGTATTGAGTACACCCCAGTAAATGCCATCGCAGCCATCTGTGTAAGAAGAGGGAGCGCTTGGTTATTGTGCACGCACAATCCAGTTTCTTTCATGTACAACTTTTATCATGTACATTTTTGGTCATATTTTAGGATAAAGTATTGTGTGTTGTCCCTTATAGTTTTAGATTCTATTAAGCTGAACATTGTCAGGTATTTATTTAGAACATACTGGGCATGGTGACACACACATGTCCTCTCAACAGTCAGGTGGCTGAGGCAGGAGGATGAAGAGATCAGTCTCATCCTGGGCTACATAGTGAGCCCCTGTCCCAAAATGCAAACAAACAAACAAACAAAAAATCAATAAAAATGATTATGTGCTACATAAAATATAAAATATGATCATTAGCTGAATACCAAAAACCTTTGTTGCTATTTGCAATCTTATTGAAGTTCATACTGGACCAGGGTGAGTGACTATAAACAACCAAATGCAGAAACTCCTGCTTCTGTTTCTGGAACAAAAGCACTGCAATTAATTTACATTGTCTAACTAAATTGTGAACTATGACCCTTTAAAGGCTTGATTGACAAACTGATGCACTAGTGATTAGAGAGCCCAGGGCCAGTAGGGTCAAGAATCCTTGTCTCCAACGCTTCCCCAGGTGGGTAAGGCAGTAGGAGGAAGTGAAAATTTCTATCCATCAGCACAAGCTGAAAGAAACCAGCTCATCCCTGAATGTGCCAGGACTCTGAGTAGTAACACCAATAGGATGTGCTTGAGAACTCAAGGCAGTCTGATTAAAGAGTAGAACGACTGACTGATTTTTTCAGCAATGTCAGTGGGTCTTGAAATGTTGCTCGTTAGCATTCCATTCACATGCCTTCTCCTGGCATGACAGGGTAGAAACAGAATTAGACCTGGCAACCACTTCAAACTAGAGCTAGAGGAAAGCAGTACAGGAGAAAGCACTCATAAAGAGCCTACAAATTACTTAAAGAAAGAAAAAAACCTATACATAGTGGATATATGTTGTTGTTGTTGCTGTTGTTGTTGTTAGGTGCTGTCAAGTCAGTGTCCCACTCATAGCGACCCTATGTACAACAGACAAAACCCTATTGTCAGTGCTTCTCTGCTATTCATAGGGTTTTCAATGGCTGATTGTTTTTTTGGGAGTGGGTTGCTGGGTCCTTCTCCCTAGCCTATAGTACCTGGTGTTCCCAGGCAGTCTCCCATCCAAGTACTACCCAAGTCCAACCCTGCTTAGTTTCTGAGATCTGACATGATCAGACATCACATGGTAGAGCATTCAAGAGATGACTGGGGAAGAGTTGTGTCCTCAAAGTGAGTTAATTTTAATGATGAGAATGGAGTATAGCCCTGGGGACCTCCTTTTGCTGGCACAACTTAAATTAAGAAGAAACGTAGTGTCTGCAACATTGGGATCAAACATACAGAGATCCTGCACATGGTATAGTGTTGACTAGTGCTTTGTTCTGCTGTACTTAAGGTCACTATGAGTTGGATCTGACGCAATGGCACCTGACAACAACAAAATTGGAGAACATGATTGATAAGAATAAAAAATAACCTGCTTAATATTTTCAAAATATTATCACTACAGTGCTGATATTAATTCCATTGGATTACCACTGAAATGAAAATGTGAATAATTAAAGTCCCATGCCCAAGTGTTTGAGGCCACCAACTTACAAGATCTGCTCAATAGCATTTGACCTCTTCCCTCCTGGGTGTACTAATGTGTTCTAAGGAGCAGGCTCATTTGCATCACGGATATAGGTTTGTCCAAAGCCAACAAGTCAACATATGTTCATTGTTTTGTCAAAGAGTTTTTCATCCAAGGTGGGGTTTGTGTGTTGAAGATGTGTCCATGGTGTAACTATCATTATATTGTTAAAGGTAAACTTCTCTAAGAATCAACACGACTGCCTGTCATGGGTGCAGCATTTATATTGGCATGTGTGTCCATGGAAAGCTCAGTCTCCAGGTCCTCTCTGTTCAACCATGTTGCAAATGCCAGGCCTTACACAGTAGTGGAGTTATCATATGGCTAAATGGTAACTTCAACCTTTTCAGATTTGACAAGCTCTCATTTGGCGGGTTCTTTTAAATTCATTTGAAATGTTTGAGAAGAAAGGACCTCACATCCCAAATCTCTGCCTTCATTAAGCAGAAAAGAACACAGATTGAAACTTACATGACATTTAACAATCCATGCTTTCACAATCTGTGCTCTGCCCCTTGCTGTCTCCTATTAAGTCATTTTTTGTTTTGATAACAGTGGGTGGGGAATTGGCAACTCAACCCACAGTGAGTAATGAAATACCTCTGTCAGTACACAGAGCAGGAAACACTGCTAATCTAGAGAAGCTTTAGAAAGTAGGTTACCCAGCTGACAATATTTTAGTGTTTCTATAGAAGTTTGTTTGTTTTATTGTTTGTTTGTTTTTGTTTTTGTTTTTGTTTTTTTTCTTAAAAAGATCTCTTCACAAGGTAGCAAAGAGTTCCTGGCCCAATCTGATAAAACATTCAATGAAATAAACATCATGGTTCCTGTCTCACAAAAATGAAGACAAGTGGGCACAGAGAAGTTAGGAGCAGCAAATAGAATTGGAATTAGCAAACTTCAATGTTTCATAAGTAATCGGAAAGATCCCAAGCCCACTTCTTTTCATGTGGCCCTGCTTAGGTGAAGGTGATGTGTCATATAGAAGCTGGTTCACAGGAGGTCTCCTATAGCATGCTGAGAAACAAGTTCAGCTCCCAGAGGATTATGAGAAAATGTTAAAGGATTTTTTCTGTTTAACTGAATAACCTGATTAGGGGACTGATCACTTTAGGGGGCTCATTTTCCAGCACTATATTTGACAGTGCGTCTCTGCTATTCATAGAGTTTTCAATGGCTAATTGCTTGGGGAGTGGGCTGCCAGGTCTTTCTCCCTAGTCTGTCTTAGTCTGGAAGCTCAGCTGTAACCTGTCCACCATGGATGGCCCTGCTGCTATCTGAAGTACTGGTGGCATAGCTTTCAGCATCACAGCATCACGCAAGCCCCCAGAGCGCGACAAGCTGACAGAGATGTGTTCTCCATTACCTTACTAAAATTATTGCTATTCCCAGTGGTGCCCTAGGGAAGAAGACACAAGCTAGAAGGAAAATGAGGGCCATGCAATAGAAAGCAGCAAATCACAAGAATGGAAAGGGACCAAGAAGCCCATCTGGAATGATAGAAAAATGGAAGAAATGGGGCAAGAGGTCAAAAATCAATATCTTCCCTCTTGATCAAGCCCAGGCTCTCCATTACCTTTTCTCTTCCTTTGTTCTCCATACAAATTGCCTCTTCCTGGAGTAAAGAGTACCGCTTTCAGCAAGGACTTGGGAGTGCTAAATTTTCTCTATTTTTCTTAAAGTATCTTTATTTTGCTTTATTTTATTCTCTCAGTTGAATAATAGTTTGGTTGGGGAAAGAATTCCATGTTGACAATTTTAAACTTTTATTCCATTTCCATTGATTCTGAACTTTATCTCTTCTGTCAAAAAGTTCATTACTATTTTAACTAATGTTCCTTTTTAATGTCATTTAAAAAAATTTCTGGTCATCTTATTGTTTTATTTTAAGTGTTCTCTAAATCTTTATTCTGAAAATTCATGTCTTTCATTAAGAACGTTTTTAGACATTATATTTTTGAATATTTCTTTTTCCACTCTCCATTCTTTCCTTTGGAAGTTCTTATTAGATTGTTGTTGTTGTTGTTAGGTGCCGTCGAGTCGGCATCCGACTCATAGCGACCCTCATAGGGTTTTCAATGGCAGACTGTTTCGGGATTGACTTGGGAGTGGATTGCCAGGTCCTTCTCCCATTTTTGCGGTGCTGGGAATTGAACTCAGGACCTCAGAGACTGCAGCGCAGCGCTCTACCAACTGAGCTAAATCCCA
>VMDO01019987.1:0-38559 GCA_007922755.1 Pedetes capensis
AACTTCCCATTAGATCCCACCTCAAAACATTATTGCATTGAAGAGTACATTTCCAAAATATGCTTTTGAAGGGACACATTTAAAGCACAGCACAAGAAATAAATACTATGCCAGTGATGGATCCAACATGGATAAAGCAGCTAGTCAATAGTTGAGAGTGAGAACATTTTGAAATCTGAATCTTAGATGGAAAGAAGGATGTACTGAGAACATCAAGGTCCTTTTTTTCTTTTCTTTTCCTTTTCTTTCCTTTCTTTTTTTCCTTTTTCCCCTCTTTCTTTCTTTCTTTCTTTTTCTTTCCTTCTTTCATTCTTTCCTTTCTTTCTTTTTTCTTTTTCTTTTCTCCTTCCTTCCTTCCTTCCTTTCTTCTTTTCATTCATTTTCTTTTTTAGCTGTTTCTAGCCCCAGAACAGATCCAATAGCCAGGTCTTAGTAGCCGGTCAGATGAGATATTCTGGATAGATCATCAAGAGACGCATGACATTGAGAGCATAGAACTACAAACCAAAGGGGATATTGTTGACTCTAATAGCATCAATGGATACCCTCAAATGTTCATGAAAAATGAAAATATGAAGCAAATAATTTTGACAAGCATATTGTCTAAGATGAATGGGACATGTTTCTTATGGATTTTAATGTGTTAAATAAACAACATATTAATAAGGCTTAATTATATCACCACATACTTAAAGTGGCTTTCTAAAATCACATTTGTTTTGATTTAACATATGCTTTTTTGTGTGTTTTTGTAGCACTTTTACAAACATCATACACAAATAACATCTTGAAATAAATCTCTTGGATGTGAATACCATCTTGATCAAAATTTCTTCCTTTTAATATCTCACATGATTCATGATTTAAAGTATAATTTCCTACTTTTCAGATATATAGCCTTTCTGTCCTAATGCTTAAAAATTGGAGAAAGGACCCAATGTTCTTTAGTTTTGTTCCCTTCTATCTTTATTTTCCATTTCACATTTAGGAGGTTAACATTTCCAGCTGATCCAATCTCAGAAATAACACTTAGATATTCCGTCCAAACCAGCCCTTTCCATAGACAGAGATTAACCACAGGTTCCTCAGTCCTCCTTTCCTCAAAGATTAGGGTTCACGTCCCTTTTGTATCTGGGCTGGTTTGACTCCCATAGCCAATGAAGTACACTGGACACAATGTCCTGCAGAGGATGGAAACTGTCTACCACAGTCTCTTGAGCTGTGAGTACCAGAAAGAAGTCTGACTACTCAGTCTGCTGGAAATACCAAATAGAGAGACTCTGAGAACACAAGAGGATTGGGAGAAACCCTGGTAACCTAAACTTTGGGATTGCCTGCCAAAGACCTTTACTCCAAGCTAGTCCTACCCAAATACCTGAGAATCATGAGCATAATAGTTGATTATTGGTTTTTTAAGCCACCACTTAAGGGGATACGCTTTACACAAATAACCAGGTAGTCATTTTTTTATTAGAAATTTTTAATGTACATCATAATGTGATTCATCTTGACATGCTTTTCATTGTGACAATTTTCATATATGCAATTTGATAAGGATTATTCATATAGGTTACCCCTTAACCTCCTCTATGTTTCCCCCCCTTCCCATCTAAGTTTCCCATCCAAGTCTTCTCTATCTTTTACTATATAGTATTTTTCTATATGTCCTTGGGTTCCATTTCTGTTTCCTGTAGTGGTCTTTGTTTCTATCTTGTTAGAACAATTACATGCGATTTCTAGTCTATTTATATTGACCTCATTCTTATCTCCCCTCCCCCCCTTTTAATGTGATCTGACCTTTGAGTAGGATTTTTCCTTCTTGTAATTTTGAGTCAGCTCTCTCATGAGTGAGAACATGTGTTGTTTCTCTTTCTCAGCTTGTGTTCGTTCACTTAAAATAATTTTCTCTAATTCCATCCATTTTGCTGCGAATGACCCTATTTCATTTTTCTTGATTGCTGAATAGTATTCCATTGTGTATATATACCATAGTTTTTTTTATCCATTCTTCTGTTGTCATTTTTATAGTCTTGCATATAACACAGTTCCAGGCACATGGAAACTCAATAAATAATGTCCAAAACCTCAGACAGGGTTTGAATTTAGATCCCAGAATTTAAGTCCAGATATTTTTCTCTTCATCATATTAGTCACCTTTATTTTACATTCATTTTTATCTCAAGCCAGATTCAGAAGAGGACATGGAATGAGGGATATCATTGCTGATGCCAGATGAATATTAGCCAAAATCAGAGAATATTAGAAAAGTATCTATGTTTTATTGACTATACAAAGGCATTTGACTGTGTGGACTGTAACAAATTATGGATAACAATGCAAAGAATAGGAATACCAGAGGACCTAATTGTACTTGTGAGGAATCTGTATGTGGACCAGGAGGCAGTCATTTGAACAGAACAAGGAAACCGCACTTGGTTTAAAGTCAAGAAAGGTGTGTGTCAGGGCTGCAGCCTTTCACCATACCTCTTCAATTTCTATACTGGGCAAATAATCCAAGAAGCTGGTCTTTATGAAGAAGAACATGGCATCATGATTGGGGGAAGACTGATTAATAATCTACGTAATGCAGGTGACACAACTCTGCTTGATAAAAGAGAAGAGGATTTGAAACATTTACTGATGAAGATTAAAAACCATAGCATTCAGTAGAGATTGTGCCTCAGTGTTAACAAAAATCCTTATGACTGGGTCAGTATGCAGCTTCACGGTAAATGAAGAAAATATTGAGGCCGTCCAAGATTTTTGCTTTGCTTGTTTCTACAATCAACACCCATGGAGCAGCAGTTAAGAAATCAAAAGACTCATTGTTTTGGGAAAAGCTATTGCAAAAGAACTCTTTAAAATGTTGAAAATTAAAGATGTCACATAGAAGACAAGGGTTAGCCTGACTCATGCCATTGTATTTTCAGTTGCATCATATGGTTGTGAAAGCTGGACATTACATAAGGGAGATAGGGGAAGAACTGATGCTTGTGAACTGTGGTGGTGGAGACAAAAACTGAATATTCCATGGACTGCCAAAAGAATCAAGAGATCCATCCCAGAAGATATGCAACCAGAGTGCTTCTTGGAAGCAAGGATGGCTAAATTGCTTCTTACATATTTTGGATGTGCAGTCAGAAGGGGCCAATCCCTGGAGAAGGACATCATGTTTGGGAGAGTGGCAGGTCAATGAAACAAAAGCTCCTCAACTACATGGTTTGACACAGTGTCAACAGCAATGGGCTTAAACATTAATAAGAATGTGTCCCTGGCACAGAATCAGGGGGTGTTTCATTTTGCTGTACACAGAGTCGCTAGGAGTTGGACATGACTTGATGGCACCTAACAAAAATAAACAACAACAACATTATAAGTGAATTCTGGAAATGTATCTGTTCTACTAGTTGACATAGTAGCTAAGACATTTATTGAAAATGACTACTAATTTAATGATTTCCTTTAATATTATAATACTTATGATTCAAAACGGAAGGCTAATTTTAGGAGAACTAGTTATTCATGTTAAGATGTCAAACTTCATAGCATCTCCTTAAAGGGTTCATTTTGGTCCACAGTTCTTACTAACATGGTTGGTTGCGAAGTGTTTCTTATTGCTAATATTGTTTTTCCACTTAGGACTCACTGATCCTCATTTCTTATTGACACATTTTTCTAGAAATCTAAACTCATCTAAAATCATTGCCAAACACTGACATCACAATTGTGATCTCCATCATAACTATCATCTTCACCCTCATAATTTAAATATCACCTAGGATGGGTCTCCCTTCCCTCACCATTCAAAAAAGTTAGCTTCAGACCCTGATACAAAGTAAATTTAGCACCCAATCCAAGATTTTTAATGTATGCTGCATTTTGGAGATCTTACTTTCTCTTAGTTATTTTAGCTTGAGTAATTTTCTCTTTTCTGAAGTTTCTGTTCTTCAGCTATCATACATGGACTGAGGTCAAAACTCAATCATGTCCTATGCTTTCTTCTATAGAACCCCACCCCATATCATGATTTTGTATATAAAGTAGGCTTTGTAGTAAATAGATGTGAAGGATTTATGTTTAATCCGAGTGACTAGTATAAATTCAATGGTGACTTCCGATGTCCCTCAGGCTATTTGGCTATTTTGTTCCTTCCTTTCCTCTCCCCACTTGTCCCTCTCCCAATGTGATATTTTTGTTCCATTCTGTTCTAGCTACAAGAATTCTATTCAATGATCACCACCTTTACTATCTTGGTGTCTCCCAACATATGCCATATCCTCTTTCAACAAATGACGTTTCAAGGTATTTTTTTCTAACAGAGATAGCTTTGCTTTTACCCAGAAAGCATTTATTCTACTAGCTATGGAGATCATCCGTTTTGCTTTTTAAAATAATAATAGCAGCTTTCCCCCTTACATTATATTATTATTTTATAAATCTTTAAAATGCTTTGATATTTTTTGGTATGATTCTCATAATAACCCTGAGATATAGAGAAGATAGAACCAGATATCTTATTCATATTAATATCAGATTAAGCATGTACTCCCATGTTTAAAACATAAAGTTTGCATCAGATATGGCTTAAAGTTTACCTCATATACTTCTATGGAAATGAGTCTTCAAATTTAAAGAGGATTCAGGAATCATCTAATTTTAGGAGGGTATGATATTGTAATTTCTACTTTGTAGATGAAACATATGGTGCTCACAGAGTTTTAATAGTTAGCTGAAAATAAGGATAAATTGCAGTGTGGCCCTAGAGCCTCTAGTCTTCTATTTCTTAAGAAAGGGCTTATCTTCATTTCTCTGGCAAGTATCGCAGTTCACTGAAAATCTGCAGAACTGGGGATGCAACAGTTGGGAGAAATGAAGCACGCTTTTGCTGCCCAGATCTATATCCCTGGGGAGAGGATGTATTGCAGAACATTTAGAAATGATTCCAGAAACTGAATTGTTTGTTTTAGTGTCAATTCAGCATAAGAAGGATGTATGGAGAATGAGGATTTTTTTTGATACATGTCATTAATGTTTTTATGAAATGTCTTGCTTCCTTTGCATCATTGCTAGTGTCTTCAGACCGTTATAGTTATAGAAAAGAGAAAAAAAAGTTATGTTCTACTATTAAGATATCAGCTCGGATGAAGATAGGCAGGTAGCTACATGTTTTGCCAAGAGGTATAACTACCTCCATCAACATATATTTATACATTGATTTTAAACCATCTTTGCAAAGGACTAGGTCAACAAGTTTAGTTTATCAAAGGGAATTCCATTTCCTCATTGACTTTGAACAACGAAGTCCTTGAAACAGTCAGTCAATACATATCTCAGGCAAGAACAAAGGGAGCATCTGAAAGGCGGATTAGTAAACTACCTGCCTTCAAAATTCAAATAAAGCCACACAAAAGCAGTTTTCCTGGTATTTCAACAGAGAGCCAAACAAAGCCCATAAATCTTGGTTATACAGAATTATTCAGCGAGCAGAGTGTGTGAGGAATGGATGTTTAAGTCAGAGTCATTCTGATGGATATAATTAGTAATGAGCTACTATGTAAAAATTTAAAAGTTAAAACATGGTGGTGTATGTATGGTTTACACATAATTGCAATATCATACAATTTGGGATTACAGAAAAATAACTGAACTGTAATTTTTGGTTGGAGTACACCAAAGCAGGAGAAAAAAAAATCTTAAAATTCATCAGGCACCTAGTATGCCATAAATGCCTTCGGATATGTTATTGCTTTTAAAAATCCTTAGCCAACCAGATAATACTGTGGAAAGACTGTTTTGACTCAGTGGCTAATGAGAGAGCTTCCTGCATGGTCTATGTTCTCACTTTCAATATTTTGAGTTTTTGGTTTATCAGCACAAGCTTTAACCATGGGAGAACTTGGAGGTAAAAAGGAGGGACAAGAGACAGGGCAATGATGAGAAGGAAAGGCAGGCAATTGTATTCTCTCTCCCTACTCTTGCCCCTCTAGTGTGATGGGGACTGTTAGGAATATGCTCTTTAGGGGATGAAACTTAAACCAATTTAAGTAAAGGAAAAACAAACATCTGCAGCACAGAGACAAACATCAATTTATAAGACAAACATTGGCGTAGGAATTGTGCAAAGCTTCTTTTGAAGTAAGAGTTTGTTGAGGGGAAAAAGATGATAGAGATAGGGTGGAAATAGATATGAAGCATGAACTTAATCTTGGCTGGGAAACTGAATAATGAGTAACCATATCCAGTTAACCTTCCTCTGGCTCAGCCACTGTATTTTTTAAGAGGCAGTAATGAAATCTGTCTTTACTATCTTTCTTAGGATAAACAGGTTCTTGGATACCTGATGATACATAAATCACATTTCCCTTTCTTTATTACCATGATCTCTAGGAGTAGGAAGTAATGACTAGCAGGGTTGTTGTGATCTTATTAAATATGTTAAAATATTATTAGGTTATTATTATTATTATTATTATTATTATTATTATTATTATTATTAGGTTAACAATGGAATTTTGACAATTTATGGTACAGCTCTGAATGATTAGACCTTAAGAATTAAAAAGAAATAAGCAGAGAGTTGTAAATTTAGCAAACTAGTCAGCAGAAGCCTATCAGGGAAATGAAGATTAAAGGCCAGGGATGTGAAGGCGATATTGATGGTTTGTAGGGTAAGTGGGCCTGATGCACACTGTTCCACTTTAGGTGCTTGAAGGCAGAAAGGTGAAATAAGAGAGGGTTGAGTAGGGAAGTTAGAAATCCGGGCTTATGATGAGAGTGTTGTTTGGGAATAGCAAGTAGACTGATTGAAGGGAAAAAAGTGAGTCTGAGTACAAAGAATAGGCAAAGGTGTGGTCAAAAAGTGAGAGCCATTTTCTAAACCTAGATGGTAGCCACCTGCCTGCCCCCCTTGACTCCTAGCAGATGATAATGGTGCTTCCCTAGCAGCCACTTAGGTTTGTGCTGGCTTCAACAAAAGCGAACCAAACTGACTTCTTAAAAGAAAAAAGAATCCATTCAGAGTTGCTATGAGTTGGACTTACCCATTGTGGTCTCCTTCTTGATAAAATAACTTGCACCTCAAAGAAAATGGTGCCACTCCATGTTTCTTTCTCAGAATTGCTCTCAAAGGCTTAGTACAGGGCAGGAAGCTGTTTTTATCTTCAAGAGTCACTTTCAGAAGCTGAAATGTCTCTGGAATTGGACATTTCCAGCCAGAGCTATGACTCTCATCATCTTTTATCTCTTTCATGTTGCTGTAGACTCCCAATGGGTATCCCTGCTACACATCACACTCCTACACTATTGTCTGTGTTATCACTGTGTTAGATGCCTTCCTAAAATGTGTCTGTGATCATGTTGTTTTCTCACCCAGAAATCTTTATTAGGTCCTTTTCTCCTGTGCTGCCTTAGTATTTCTCAAGAACCCCTTTGCACTTTCTAGCATGTGCATCTGACCCTCTGGCCCTGATGAATATTTTATCAATGACACAGAATGATGTGTCCTACCCAAACTGTGTCTTTGCATGTATGTTTTCTCTTATTTTGTCTTATAAACTCTTAATCTTTCAAGTTTCTAAAGAAATACTTTCTATACATTTTAACATTCATACCTTGGTCCACCCTGGTGATTTTAAACTTTCATGGGCTCTTGACCCTGTTTCTTTTGGAGAACCCACACCATATTATATCAAACATGAAAATATACCCAACCCTCTCATTGAATATATTTGGCTAATGAAAACCTTTGTGAGACTATTTATAACAGCTTTGAAATTGTTTGGAGACATACATATATATATATATATATATATATATATATATATATATATATATATATATATAGTTTCTGATATAATTTTGTGGCATTCATTTTGCATACTCAGGAATTTTTGAGAACTGAGAAAAATCTAACTTACAAATTATCAACAAGTGTAAAATGTTCATGCATACTGAATATAAGAATGAGTGAAATTGACATAATATTGTTTACAGATATCAAATTAAACCTTTATGAATTTTGACTTAGCAATTTTGATTTCATATTTTAGAGCCAAAAAGTAGTTTTTTTTTTAATTAAGACCTGAATATTGTTTGGGAGTTCTAGAAAGATCATTGGTCTTAGTCACTGTGTTTGTACTGCCTAAACAATAAAATTTCCTAGTTTATGTTGCTGGTTATTACATGGCATTTTATGCCCATTTTGTTAGATTGATTTCCTTAACTTTTGATACCATCACCAGAATATGGCACACACTAGTTGTTGACCAATACACACACACACACACACACACACATATATATATATGTATATCTCATAGGTTGACACAAACATAGACTTATAGACCCAAGTATAAACACAACTATCTTGCTTGAAAGAACTGGCCGAAGCCATCCAGTGTCCAATGTCTATTAGAATTTATGGTTTTCAGATGTAGTTCCAGATCTAGAAAACTTTTACTTTACTCAAAAAGTCTTCATTTGCTGCCTGTGTTTATAGACTATTTGCACTATGCTGATTGAAAGGTTTTGTTTTCTTAATCAGTAATTTGGTGGTTTTGTATGGAGTGGTGAACTCTATGGATGCGAATGGATTTTCTTTGCACACATTATTCCTTCATGAATTGCACAAGAGATCTTGCTTTAGTATATTATACCTGATGAATGATGTCTTCTCCCTGTCTTACCATCTTCATACACAGAAGACATTTTTCAGGAAATTCTTCTCCAATTACCACATGAAACCAACACATATCATATGTTATTTTCAGATTTACCTACCTTGTTGAAAATTGATTCTGTATTACCATATTTTAGACTTTTAGAGACTGGTGAAGTATCAACACTTTTACCATAAGGTAGTTAGTTTACATTGCTACTTTACAAGAAGTTGCATGAATATTTGTCATATGTCTTCTGTTAATTTTTAGTAAAGTCTAACAGAGTTCATACTTTAACATCATGTTTGACAGAGAAAAGTGACTGTAAGTTGTCTGACACTGAAGTGAATTAAGGTGATATTTATATATTTTTTGTGTAATTTAAATATGGTGTTTAAACTTTTTGCATTACTAACTTATTTATTTTGTCAAATAATATGCATAAGACACTGCTTTATCAACTTAAATTTATTTTAATTGAATCAAACTAAAACTATGTTTTTGAGGTTATGTACTTACCCTTTGAAAGAATCAGATAAAAATTTGAGGGAAGTAGAAATTCAGAATAGATCTCAATATATTTTTAGAATAGGCTGTGGGGCTCTGGGTTATAACAACATTAACAATATTTGGATTTGAACATCTACATTTCTATAGTCACTGATAAAATTCATCCACAGTGTATTGTCCAGGAGTTAGCAAGGAGGGCCCTTTACTTCCCAGCATCTTACATTAGCCAATATTGGTCAGGCTTTTCTGTGTTATTGACCACTGAATTGCATTTATCAGAACACTTACATCCATTAAGCACAGAAAGCAAAGCTTAAATAATGTTAAGTTTCTGAAAAAAAAATGAAGAAAAGAAATCTGAGATCAAAGTCAATGGCCTGTCCTTTCTCTGTTTTCTGAAAAGGCAGAAGATGAATGAACAAGAAGATAGCTTGATTTGAAGGCAGAACTTCTGCTTTCATTTGGGGTTTCTGCCTTGAATTATTGTTCTTTTCACAGGATATGTTAGTTGCACAAATACCATCTTAAGGATGATTGAGAGTTGAGTTGTGGACTATTCCTCATTGTTAGGATGACTGTATATGTGTAGATCAATTATCTGTGAGAACACATGTCTCTCACTAGGGCAACACTGGGTCCCCCAGACCCAGTACATAGAACATAGTCAGTGGATTTTGGTGGAATTTTAACTAAGTCTACAAACATGTTCTTAGGAACTACTCAACTCATTAAACGTATATTTAAGCATGAAAAGTACAACACTAAATGTACAATACTAAGCTAGATGTGGGGATGCAGTGACACATCTTGTTGAAAATAATAAGAATTTTTCCTTCATCTATCTAACAATCTAGAGAGAAAGGTTATTAAACATTAAGCAAAAAGAAATCACAAGCTATGTAATTACAAATTATGAGACATGTCCTACAGGGAAATATTGGGACCTTAAGATGTTAATCCAAGGAATCCTCATTTTTATGGAGGGATCAAAGACCTCTCTGAGGAAGTGGCATTTAAAGTTATGATTATTAACTGAGAATGCATCCTCTGTAAGATAGAAACAAGGACATCCCCAGTATATGGAAAACCACATGTAAATGTTCTGTGGCTGAAAAGTGTATGGAATGTTCAATGATTTGCAAGGAAGCAATCCAGAGGGGCTGACAAACAGAGAGGAGGGTGGCATTCATTGAAAACAGAAGGAAGAAGGAATGTCTGGCACCTGTGTGTCATACTGAAATTCTGGGATTTGATTTGAAGGTTAATAATTAAACATTGAATAGTTTTACACATAAGCATGGGGTGATATTACATATTTTAAGCTTTACAAAGATCTTTCCAGTAGCTTTGTGGAAGATGACCTGGAGGGCGGCTAGAGTAGAAATGCATCATTTAGGAAGCAATCATAGACCTTTAAAGTTAATGATAGTGGCTTGGGCCCAGAGAGTGAGCTTGGAAGTGGAGGTCAGCAGGCAGACTTGAGTCATGATTTGAAGATTGAACCAATAAAACTTACTGTTGTTGATAGGGGAATGTGGAAGGAAAGGATGGTAGCAAGGACAATTACTAGATTTATGTGATCATCTGGGTGAATGGAAATATGATCCATTTAATAAGAAACAGGAGGAACATTTCTGAGAGAGAATAAAATTTGAGATACTTATGAGATTGTTTCCCTTGGCATACATGTCATGTAGTCAATTAGGGTTAGAAGAAAGATCTAGGTTGGAGAAATAAATTTAAGGAAAGCAACATTGAGAATTATCAGATGGGTATAGTCTCTTAGAAAGAATGTACACATACAAAGATAAGGGACCTCATGATGGAGTCCTGATATATCTCAGATTAGCAGAGAAAGAAGAACTACAAAAGAAAAATGATTACCCAAAATATTTAGACCTTCATAAAATGTATGGACATTAGCAACCCCATTTCAATGACTCTTAACTAGGGGCTTATGGTTCCCAGAGGGTATGTCTATGTATAGGTGTCAGGGCATCTTTATTTTTTTTATGGTATTTGGAGGTTGACCCCAGTGCCTTGACCATACTTTGTAAGTGCTCTACCACTAGGATGCACTCTAAGCCCATTTTTTATTTTTTATTTTTAGTCAGGATGTCAGTAAATTACGAAGGTTGCCTCTGGCCTTGAATATGGGATCCTCTTGACTTGGCCTTCTGAGCCACTGCGATTCCAGGCATGTGTCACCATGCCTGGCTGCTTCAGGGAGTCTTATCCAAGAAATAGTCATATGAAAAATTCTGTAAATTTATATATGGATACTTTTCTGGTGGGCTGGGATTTAGCTCAGTGGGTAGAGTGCTGCGCTGCAGTCTCTGAGGCCCTGAGTTCAATTCCCAGCACCGCAAAAATGGGAGAAGGGCCTGGCAATCCACTCTCAAGGCAATCCCGAGGCACTCAGCCATTGAAAACCCTATGAGGGTCGCTATGAGTCGGATACCGACTCGACGGCACCTAACAACAACAACAACTTTTCTGATACTATCAGCACATGAAAGCTCCCTAGGTTTGTGTTAAGTAGAGTTCCTTGAGTTCATCGATCTTCCCAAATCTTCTTTAATTTTTTTACCCCTCTGAAAAGAGGAAGTTACATTTTTGTACCTCACTGAAGAAAGGAACTCTAAATCTTGTTTCCCTGTCTAAGTAGTTTGCAAAACACTCTCATGAATAAACAAATATATTCTTGTATAGAGTGATGGATTGGCAATTTATTAGGGAAATTACCCAGATTCTAGGGCTTCTGCTTTGGGAAAGTTACTGAACTATATTACTCACTCAGTTTTGTAAACACGAGTTTAAAAAACTCCCAACACTGTGGATTGCACCATATCACATTCTAAGTGCTGCGCGTGCGCACACACACACACACACACACGCACATACACGTACATATGCACCGTTTTTCTTTCAGAACCTTTTAACTGCTGCTGTATTTCATCAAACTGCAGTTGATATGTCAAATTGGACGATTCCTGTGTGCCAGGGTAACGTTCCAGGCTTGGTTTAAAATGATGTCTACTAACAAAGCAATGAGGCTCAGATTTAATATTCAGTACAACAATGTTTTGCTCCTAAATGGTAAACATTTGAATGGTAGATGTGTCCCATTTTAAGGACAAGGCACTTTAGTTATACTGTTATTTGTAGATTACATTTTCTTTACAAAAATTCTATTTTCTTAAAGACTCTCCCCATAGTTTCAGAGATGTCTTCGTCCTTCTCCCTTGTTTCTTATAGTGAATGAGTAACAAATCAGCTTCATGTCTATTTGCCATGGTGATAAATCTGTTTATGTATAAAAAGAATTGAAGGCATATCCATTATAAGATTGTATTGATATTAGCCTTTCATGAACATATTTGTTGTTATTATTAGGTATAGTCGAGTTGGTGTCTGACTCACAACGACCCTATGTACAATAGAGGAAACACTATTTTCAGTGCTTCTCTGCTATTTATAGGATTTTCAATGACTGATTGTTTATTGGGAGTGCGTTGCGAGGTCCTTTTCCCAAATCTATACCACCTGGTGTCCCCAGGCGGTCTCCCATCCAAGTAATAACCAGAACCAACCCTGCTTTGCTTCTGAGATCCGACAGGATCGGATGCCATAGTGGTATGGCTGCAGGCATGAACACATTTACTCATGCAAAAATAACGTTGAGTACCTACTGGGTGCTTGCTATTTTAATTTTATGTGGAATAAAACATCATAGAGCTTATAATCATGTGGAAATGCAAAAAAAGCAGATATAAAATTTATAATATCTATATATTATGTTGTTGTTGTTATGTGACATCTAGTTGAGTCTGTCACATAGCAACCCTCATAGGGTTTTCAATGGCTAATTGTTTCAAGATTGCTTCAGGAATGGATTGCCATGTCCTTCTCACATTTTTGCAGTGCTGGGGATTGAACCCAAGTCCTCAGACAGTACAGAGCAGCTCTCTACCAACTGAGCTAAACCTTGGCCCTGTATGTTGTTCTTGTTAGGTGCCATCCAGTCAGTATCTATTGGGGTCTGCTCCGGCCTGGCAAAAGACCACTGAGCTTCACTACAACACCAGTTCGCTTGGGGACCCTTAGGAGCTGGCGAGAGCTGATCGGTGGTGCCAAGAAGGACCTCGGGAGCCTTCTTATACAAAACAAACAGGAACTTTATTAAGCTGCTCCTTTGCAGGAGAGCCTAATACTTTCTAGCGGACAGCACAGGTTACTGCTGTTATGACGGAATAACAGCTCTGTATCAGAGTAACAGCTGTGATGTCCTCCCTGGCTGCGCCAAAGGTGATGTTGCCTCTTGCTGGTCGTCTTCTCCTCTCACCTCCTCCCTGGCATGGGGGGATTGAGAGCTCTTCTTAGCTTGCTCAAGGTCTTCTTTTTTGACCTTGGAGTCTTGCCTCTTGGTGACTTGATTCAAGGTCTAGATGATCAAGCAGCAAAGTCAGGTGTAGGGTGTAACAACGGGAGTCAAGGCAGTCATCAACAAAGGAAAGAAATGACCCATGGGGTAGTTGATAGTATGATTACATACTCTCTAGGTGGGGGTGGACCAAGGTGCAACCAATCGGAGAGCGGCTTCTGGCAGGAGCTGCAGCTCTCTGTGTAAGGGCTTGAAAAAGTGCACTTACGATTGGGTGATTAGGTGCAGGCTGGCCCTATCACTGAGCTCTCCTTAATAACTAATTGGATAGCTCTGGGAGGCCAATCAGGCACCAAACGTGGGGGCAACCTTCTCACAGTTACGGGCTCCCCAGTTCTCCTGGATGCAGCAGGGGGCTCCTGACACCCCTAATTACCACCCTGAGAACGGACGATGTTCAGGGACATAAGCACCAGACGGGAGTTCATAGGGCCCGTCTGCAACAACTACCATGGGTAAGAGCAACTGCCCCTTTCCGAGGCAACAGCAGTTGGTGTCCCTGGCGTGTTAGTATAACCCCATCGTTTGTACGTCTTCTCAGTGCATGTTGGTGTGGAGGAAGCAGACTAACCTCTTTCTATTTTAGCCTGGCACCCATTGTCTTACATCTTTAGTGAACGTCCATTTCAGGTAAGGTCTATCCTTTTTGTCCATATCCCTTTTTGCCTTCCCTAGGTTGGGTTCCCTAAGTCTGAGTTCCCACCTGCCCTGGTAGTGTAGGGGAACATTTTTGTCTGTAGCTTTCCCCATCCCATTTTGTCTATTCATTTGTGCTAGCACCCACCATGCCACGTCCTAAGGAGAGGATACCACCCCCACCACGCCATGTCCTGAGGAGAGGACACCACCCACCATGCCATGTCCTAGAAAGAGGACACCACCCACCATATCACGTCCCAGGGAGGGGACACCACTTATAGGCTGTCCTTTTTACTATCTAGTAGGAGGCTTGAGGTCTGGCCAACCCTAGACTCTGAACGATAGCACCAACTTCCTCCTTAACTGTTTGACAAGGGCTCTATAGGAGTCTGCCAGCTACTGCCGGATAGGCCTGCCTGTGGGCTTCTACCACCCTTTTCACTTTCCTCCTTTTCAATGACCTGACTTAATGGTTAAAGGACCACAGGACTTCAGTGTTAACTGACAAACGGTATATGAGTAACAGGCTCAGTATTCCTTTATTAGAGACTCTTAACATCCCCATAAACTAGAAAAAGGAAGGAAAATCTCTTATTTGGCTTTGAAAATGGGAAACAAGCAGTCTTCACACAGGGAGGATGCTCCGTGAAGTACTCAAAGAGCAACATTTAACTCTAACAGAAAAGGAAATCTCCCACTTTTGCAAGAGGCTTAGAAAACTTATCATTCATGATTTGGGAGAGAGAAATTTAAATAGTCCTGCCACCTGGGACCTAATCAGCCATGTAGCCGTAATACAAGCCTCTCTGCTAAAGGGCCAACCAAAAACCCTCCTTTTACAACAAAGTTAAAGCCATAGAACCAGGCCTAACCCTGGCTGCTAAAACCAATGCAACCATTAATCCTAAGAGGGTGGAATTTCCTCAGGGAGTCAGGCCCAAGAGGGAGGAACTGCCTATGAAAGTTGGACTCAATAGGGAGAGGCTTCCATTGGCAGTTGGACCCAGGTTCATGAAATTTTCAGAAGTGCCCCCACTGAAAGCCAATCACACTGGGGAGGGACTTTCCCTAGAAGCTACACTCCAAGGGGAGGGACTGTTACTGGAAGTTGGACCCTTAGGGAAGGGGCTTCCTACAGAACCCCACAACCAAACCAGACCTTGGGAGCAACCAAGGAACCCCTGGTTGCTCCCCTTGCCATCAGGGGTCTGGAGTCTTGGCTCCATTCACTGGATAATGGGCAACAAATGGAGGCAACCATGCTTACCCGGTGAACCTGGTGCCCCCCGCCCCCCCCCGAGAGTCCCCAAGCATACTAGTGTTGTGGTGAAGCTCCATGATCTTTTGCAGGGCTGGAGAGGACCCAAACAAGTGTCCAACTCATAGTGACCCTGTGTACAACAGGGGAAACACTATTATTGTTATTCTCTGTTAGTTATAGGGTTTTCAATGGCTGATTGCTTATTGGGAGTGGATTACCAGGTCCTTCTCCCAAGCCTACAGCACTTGGTGTTCCCAGGTGGTCTCCTATCCAAGTACTAACCTGACCCTGCTTAACTTCCAAGATCTGATGGGATTAGACCTACACTGGTATGGCTGCAGGCTTATGGAGTATAACCTCCTTTATTTAAAGTCGATTTATTGCAAATATAATCACGTCTGTGTAATCTAGCAACATTTAGATGACAGTTTGACTGAGCAGCTGTGCACCATGTTTTACCCAAGTAACATACACATGTAACCATCATATACAGTATAAATATACAAAATGTCTTTGGAATTTGCATTATAATAAGGTAGGTAGCACTACATACTGGAACAAACACTATAAAGAAAAATGAATTAAGGTAAGATTTAAAAAGTGGTGGGTTAAGTACACTTTTTTTTCTTTTTTGGTGTGACTCTTTAAAACCATAACATTTAAGCTAATACATGAATGAAGGTAAGCATTTTGCTCTTTTTCCTTTTCCTCTTGGGCTGTCATCACTAGAGTTATATCAATAGTATATTTTCTTTGGTGGGAAGTTAGCATCTATTTTGGAAACCAAGGCAAGCTAAGAGGAGCAGAAAACCAAGATCTGACATAAGACCAGCTGTAACAGTGAAGTCTCGCCACATAACAAATTACATCAGCACTTTAAGGCTTAAAACAGCCAATATTTACTACTTGTCATAATTATATGGGTTGATTGGCTGGGTGTCCTGGCTTGGGATGATGAGGGCAGACCTGGATGGTCTAAGAATGGTCTCACTTACAGCTCTGGGGCCCTCAATTGGGATAACTGGAGTAGCTGGGTCCCTATCCCACATGATCTCACATCCCCCAGAAGGCTAGCCGGGGCTTGGTTATCTGGTGGCAGAAGGGTTCCCAGCATACAGAGAGACCAAGTATACATGAACAGGCAGTGTTGAAGCCTCTTTTTGTGTTTTGTTTGCCAATGTCCCATTTACCAAAGTAGATCACACAGCCAAAACCAGAGTTAGTATGGCAGGGGACTGATAAAGTCATCACTACAGTAAGGGAGGACTCATTGGGGACTATCATTGGTACAATCTACTAAATTATAATCTATCACAGACAGACTGTGGAAAATTATTTAGGTAGTGGAGGTGGATCATGGAAATGATATAACACCTCATGTTTATGAATTTTAACATGAATTGGGCTCTGCTCCAATGCTCTTTCCTCTCCAAAATCTCCTGTGAGACATGGACAAACAAAAATTTTTCAACTCAACAAATATCTGTAAAGTGCTTATTATATACAGGGCAATGTGTTATGCATTTGAGGGACTTCAAAATTTAGTACAGCACAATGGCCAGCATATTGGTCTGCTTGAGTAGCTCTGATAAAATATCATATACTTGTGGCTTAAACAACAACCATTTATTTGTCAGAGGTCTTGGGGCTGGAAAGACCAAGATCAAAGTACTGGCAGATTCAACTCCCAGTGAGAGTCCTCTTCCTGGCTTGCAGAAGACTACATTCTTGAGGGGAGAGAGAGAGGTAATGGGGAAGGAATTGAGGGGATCACGAGAGTCCTCACTCCAATCTCCTTTCTTCTTTTAAAGCATCACAATCCCATCACCAAGACTCTACTTTCATGATCTTATCTAAACCTGATTACTTCCCAAAGGCTCCACCTTCAACTACTATCACAATGGGGGTTACTCCCTTCAATATATGGACTTGGAGAAACTCATCTCCAGCTCCTAGCAGTTAGTAGCATAGAGAATGTGACAGATTATGTGATAGTCACTTCTTCAGATCCTCTTCCTTGTTGAGAGATACAGCCTCACCTGTTATGGGCTTTGTGCTCCCTTTTCTGTGAGAAGTGTACATCTCCACCCGTCTGAAGTTGAGCCTGGCCTTTTTTGTGTGTTTTAGACCATGGATGGTGAGTTGTGACCATTTGTGCCACATCCAACCACAACACTTTAAGACACATCTCCAGTTTCTGCCAACCGTCTTTCTCCTTCTTCTTTGGCTTCAGAATGCCATGGCTCAAACAATGGCTGTTCTTTTGTGCTGGGTCCTTGGATGTGAAGACTCTTGTAGCATAATTGTAGCAACTGACCCATAGCCATGGAGATGTAAACTGAGCAAGAAATATATATTTCGTTGTATTAAGCCACTTGAATTTTGGAACTGTTTCTTTCTTATGGCTGCAAAAAGCTGATTGATAAATAAATTAGTACCAGGAGCCAAGTGCTACTGGGACAGCATCAACAATAGCAACCTGACGTTTGTGACAATGGCTCTGGGGATTATTACTGGGGACTAGAAAAATGACATGATGTATTGTGAAAAGGCAATACATTTGGTAAAACTGTCCATTGTCAGAACTGAGCCAGCAGGTCACCTGGCAATGACCTTGTGACTTTGGGTGAATACGCTGAAAGTGGATACAGATACCTCTTTGGTTGCAATTATCTGCATTTGTCAGGAGACACATACAAAAGAGACAATAGAGAGATGAGTTCTGAAAATTATTATCTGCTTCAAAGCTGGGGTGAAAGGAACAAGAGATGGGGATTTTACGAACTGAAGGATGGAAGTGCCTCTCACTTCTAACCAGTTAAAGTAAAACTGAGAAAGAATTCGGACAACAAAGGCAAACTGGAAGCTCTCTCAGCAGCAAAGACTGAAGTATTGCTGGCATGCTTCTGTCAACTTCTGAATGAGTTAAAGGGTTAAGAAGCACACTTTTATGAGCATAAAATGACTCAGGGAAAGAGAGTAAGAAAAGGTCCCAGGGAGGTTTGATTAGCTTTCTCTCTGCAGAGAGGAAAGCTTCAAATAGATTTGAGAGCATGTCTATTGACATATTAAGATCGCTGGAACCAAAACAACATGAGGAAAATCTTTTAGAAAGCTGAATTGTCAAAAGTGCTGACAGACTGGATGCAGGTTTTGAACAGATTGTTACTGCTCAAAACCTCAAATGACCTTTTAGCCTGTGCTTCTCTGCAGGGTGGACAGAAGGTGGAGGGTATACTCTTATTCAGTTATGGCCATGGGGGATCATGAGACATGAAGGATCTCCCAAGTCCTCAAGGCTGCTTTGGACCATGTCAGGCTGTGGGGTTCCAGTGCTTCATCTTTCTGAATGGACCTGAATTTTTTTTTTTCTGCTGCTGGTCTCATTTCTTGGCAAATTGTTGTTGTTGTTAGGTGCTCTTGAGTCATGTCTGACTCATAGCGACCTCACAGGGTCTTCAATGGTTGGTTTTTTTGGGTTTGCCTCGGGAGTGGATTGCCACATCTTTCTCCCATTTTTGTAGTGCTGGGAATATAACTCAGGACCTCAGAGCCTGCAGAGCAGCACTCTACCAGCTGAGCTAAAACCTAGCCCACTTCCTTGGCAAATAAGTCTCAGATATATGTTGAGCAATCTTAGGGTTTTGTCTTGTTTAGCTCGCAGGGGTTTGAATTAAATGGAGCTACATCGCTGTCTATTAATAGACCCAAGAATTCATCCCAATGCTGTGTTCCATGGGTAGAGCTTGAGTGCATGTTGCTTTTGGTAAGGAAACTATTTGTGGTTGTGTGAGTAGACTGCAGTAGATTGCATTATTGCTCCCAAGAATTTGTGCCTCCTTCCCTATATGGAGATGATGCATCCACAGCCATAGCCCCTTTTGTGGGAGGGCTCAGAATCTGCAACGCTGATGTTTACCAATCAGTGTGAGTAGGCTTAATTTGGGCCATATCCCTGCAGAAGCTTTAAGAGGCATCTCAAGTTTCCTCCAAATCTCTTGTCCTTTTCCCTTTGCCACGAGAAATGTATATTTCAACAAAGGACTGATTATTCATCCTGTGACAAAATCAGAAAGCACTTGCCACAGAGGTGCAGTAGCTGACCCATAGACACCAGCATGGGAATGGAGTGAGAACTAAATATTTCTTTAAGCTTCTGCAATTTTGGTATGAGTGTATCTGTACCTGATACACTGGGAACAGGTTATTCTTTAGGTAATAGGACTCAAGACAAACATTCTGAGCCTCAGAAACCCTATGTGTATTTTAAATAATCAGAAAACAGAAATCCTCCCTCCCCCAGGACTGATGGCCTTGTTCTCTATATAGTATTTCAGTCTCCTTCTCTTTCCAGATAAGAGGTTTTATTTATTTATTAATTTTTTGTTTCTCTCCTGATGCATTTATTTCCCTCCTTCTCATATAAGCTGTCTTATTTCTTCTGAAGCCATTTGTTTGTTTTATGGTAATATGTGGATGGGCTATTTGAAGTATTTAAACATGGTTTTAAATCCAGCTTCTGCTACTTATGGGTAGCATAAGGACTGGGCCAGCAGGGGAAACTGAGCCCCTCTGAGGGCAGGATCACAGCAAATGGGGGCAACTGGAGTTACTATTTTTCTTTCCCTAGAGGCAAGTTTGTGTTCTTTGTAATTTAGGTGAAACTTCAAGCATAGCCCAGTTTCCCAACTTTTTGTCAACCAGCCTTCTTATGAATACCAGATCAAGAACATTACCAAAGTTTGTTCTTCCTGAAATAACCTTTTCATAAGTACGTCTCCCAACCTCCATCCTCAGCTTGTAGATCTGATCATTTTTGAATATATTAAAATATTTCAAAGGGTCCATCTATTTTTAGGACTGTTTTTAGGTACTGAGGGGTTTAATCCAGGACCTCATGCAAACTTTGCAAGCACTTTATCACTGATTTGCACCCTTTCTTAAGATTGTTTTTATTTTGAGACAAGATCTTGGTTACTTATGCGAGCCGCCTCTGGCCTCAAACTCATGATCCTCCTGCCTCAGCCTCCTTAACTGCTAGGATTACAGGCATGGACCACTGCACCTGGCTTTATTTTTAGAATTTTCTTTGGAAAGATAGGGTTAGGTAATATATTTTCTATTTCCACCTCATCTGAGCCACTTGCTTCCATTTATTTATGACATTTTTCTGGTGATGTTCTCTCTTTGTTTATCTTTATTGTCTCTGTTGTTTTCATCAATCCAGTTTATCATATAGGCATAGGAAAGTATTTCCTTAATAGGACTCCAATTGTTCAAGAAATTGCAACAAGAATAGATAAATGGGATCACATGAAATTAAAAAGCTTCTGCACAGCAAAAGAAACAATTAACAGAGTCAAGGAAACCCCCACGTAATGGGAAAAAATCTTCACATTTTATACATCAGATGAAGGTCTAATTACTAGAATGTATAACGAACTCAAGAAAAAAACTCCCCCAAAAACAAATAACCCAATACACAGATGGGCAAAGGAACTGAGTAGACAGTTCTCAAATGAAGAGGTCCGTAAAGCCATGAAACACATGAAAAAATGCTCAGTATCCCTAGCCACTAGGGAAATGCAAATTAAAACAACTCTGAGATTTCACCTTACACCAGTAAGAATGGCCAAGATCAATAAAACAAATAACAAGAAATGCTGGCAAGGTTGTGGTGAAAAAGGAACACTATTACACTGTTGGAGGAGCTGTAAATTGGTCCAGCCACTGTGGAAATCAATATGGAGATATCTTAAAAAACTGAAAATAGATCTATTTTCAAAGACCCAGCTATTTTCAAAATGACCCAGCAATAACACTATTGGGAATTTACCCAAAGGAAGATGGGTCATCATACCACTGAGACACCTGCATCTCCATGTTCAATGCTGTACTTTTCACAATAGCAAGGATATGGAATCAACCAAAGTGCCCTTCAACAGAAGAATGGATAAAAAAGCTATGGTACATATACACGATGGAATACTACTCAGCAATCAAGAAAAATGAAATAAGGTCATTCGCAGCAAAATGGATGGAATTAGAGAAAATTATTTTAAGTGAACGAACCCAAGCTCAGAAAGAGAAACACCACATGTTCTCACTCATGTGGGAGTTGATTCAAAATTATAAGGAGGAAACATCCTATTCAAAGGTTGGATCAAAACAAAATGGGGGGAAAAAAAGCTAAGAATGGTGTCAATATAAATGGTCTAGAAAATGCATGCGATTGTTCTGACAAGATAATAACAAAGTTCGCTACAGGAAAAATTTCTATCTTAAACAGAACTGGAACTCAAGTGCGTATAGAAAAATATTACCAAGTAAATGATAGAGAAGACTCAGATGGGGGGGAAGCATACAAGAGGGTAAGGGGGCACCTATATGAATAATGTACATCAAAATGCATATATATGTAAATGCCACAATGAAAAGCATGTCATAATGAATCACATTAAGGTGTACATTAAAAATGTCCAATAAAAAAAAAAAGAAAAAAATGAAACAGCACTTGTTATGGTTTCTAGGTATTTGAGGAGTTTGGTTCTTAAATTTAAGGTCTCTTTATTTCTTCCCAATGAACACTTTTGTTTGGGGCAAATCTTTGTCTGTTGAGTCCTTGTACTCATGTTTCTTTCATTTTCTTCCCTTTATTAGCTGTGGAGTCTTCATGACTCATTGCAGAAGAGCTTAGGTGAGGTGCACAGTGCCTCTGTACCAATATCTCTGTCCACAGCAGTGTGAGGAAGTGCTGTTGGGATGGGGTTGTAACATCCACGTTTCAGTTTCATAGCAGTATCACTGGATTTATTCCTGACACTAGCAGCTCTGGTCCTTCTAATAAGACATTTCTCTTTTCTGAGGTGCTTTGTCTTTTGTGCAATGGGTGAGCCCAGGGGTACTACAAAGAAAGTACTTTTTGTAATAGTTCACTTAAAATTGTAGCATATGCATGTATGTGATGGTCTATATTTTGACTCAGCTAATGACAGATTGTCTACTTCAGAGATAATTTTCCTCTTAATGGGAAAATCATATAATGAGCCCCACACCACAACTTGACTTTTTAAGAAGTATTTGAATTATATGTTCTTTCAATTTATGTGAATTCAGCTATATTCATTTAGCAGGGATTGATACCAAGAAAGAGACACAGACAAGACAGAGATAGATAAATCTCTATCAGGAGAAGCAATAGTAATATATTTCAGTGTTTGAATGTTGGACTTGCTGTCAGATGATATGTCAGCAATTTCTTACAGAAAATTCAAGACTAGATTTTACTTTCATGAGGTTTTTACTTCATCAGTCTGGGCTCCAACCCTATATGGGATGTACGTTCTCTGTACTTCATTGGGCACACAAGTATTCTGTTTCTCTACTTGAGCTGCCCATGAGTTTTGCAAGAGAAATAGTCATTTGTTGAATGTTTGCTAGGTATCATGCTCTTTACATGTATTCATCCCTGTTGACTTGCCCTGTAATGTAAATTTTTTGTCCCATTTTGCCTTAGTGAAATTAAAACCTAGAAATACTTAGTCACTCTCTTAGGGCCACACACAACATTCTTGCTTTCATGGTGTGTTTCAAACTCACATATGATCATTTTCTGGTCCAAATAGGTAAAGCCCAAGTTCCTTAGCATGATGTAGAAAAGCCTTTCTGACTTCACCATTCCCTGCACCTTTGTGCTTATCACCGGTTCCTGCTCTACACCTGAACACTTGCTGTGAGAACTGCCTGTATTCTTCCCCCACAGCTGGGTGTCCCCTTCTGCTCTGGCTTGGTGTACCTACACTCTATTCCCTATGTGAAGATACTTGCATCACTGTGCCTGTGAAACTCTCCCATGTCCTTTGAGGTTTAAGACATTGAAGATGCAATTGTAATGACTAAGAATATAGCCACTCACCTCTGTCACTTTGTAGTTCTATACTCTTGTTGTTGTTGTTGTTGTCAGGTGCCGTCATGTCAAGTCGACTCATAGCGACCCTCATAGGGTTTTCAATGGCTGATTGTTTTGGGATTGCCTTGGGAGTGGGTTGCCACATCCTTCTCTCATTTTGCGGTGCTAGGAATCATACTAAAGACCTCAGAGACTGCAGAGCAGTGCTCTACCAACTGAGCTAAATTCCAGCCCTCTATACTCTTAGGGAAGTTATTTAATTCCTCTATGCCTCAGTATCCTTGTTTGTAAAATAATCATAAAAGTACATCACAGAATTATGGAAAGGATTACATAAATTAATGTATGAAATTACCCATAGTAGTTCCTGGCACAGGGTAAAGCATTTTATGTGTTTGCTTCTGTTAGATTTGCCTCAGACATCACCTGCTCCAGGAAGATTTCTTTTACTCTTATTCTTTCCTCCACCAAACTAAGATTGGGGCCACCTTTTATACACATTTACAATGTTAATTTGTTTTAAAGTTATCTGTTTAGATGTCTGTCTCTAGTACTAAATGGAAGTTTCTTGAGATTAAGGAATATAATTTACTTTTGAACATCTAACATATTGCACATTTCCTGACACCCAACAGGCACTAAAATTGATTGCAAGTGAATGAAATAATTGTTTATTTTGTTATTATTGTTATAACTAATCTTTATGTATTACCTATTTTGTATTAGGCACTGCTTTAACCACTTCCGTGCATTTTCTAATTTAACCACCACAAAAGTTGAGGTAGGTATGATTAACCCCATCTTACAGATAAGAAAGCAGAGTCACAGAGAGATTAAGTCAGGTGCCCAGGGTAAATTTCCAGTCCGTATGAGAAAAATGACTTATCCATGCATTCTGATCTAAGAATTCACATTCTTTGCAGTGCTCTCTCTCTCTCTCTCTCTCTCTCTCTCTCTATCTCTCTGTCTACCTCCAAACAAGTTTAAGAAGCAGCAAGAGAGAAGGCAGGAGGAAGAATGGAAAGGGGATATAAATGAGGGAATCAGGGGAAGGAGGCAACCGGAAACCCATAGCCTTGATTGGCATCACATGACTTCTTATGAAATTGCCTTCACTGACTTCTGGATTTATGTCAAAACCTTGACTTTTCACAAAAGTCACTAAAAAAACTAATTAATAAATAGCAGAGTCCAGAGACAAGTGAGAACTTCCTGCCCTATGTTGCTGTCTTGTGATTCACATGACAGCTGTTATTACTAGTCTCTTGAGGGTAAATCAGAGTCAGGACTATGCCTCCTAAAACGCATTTAAGAATTCATTTTAGACATGGAATCCTGTTTTTTTTTTCATGGAATGCTATGTCTTAGCATTGTGAAATGAAGGCATTATGCAATCTATAGTTATCTTACTTAACTCCTATTCTCAGCTTTAAAAAATAAATTTGTATTTCTTCCATCACAGATATTATGGATACTTATTATAAAGAATATAGAAATTCAGTAAAGTAGAAATAATAGAGAAAAATTACTCAAATTCTACCACTCAGTAATTCACTTAGCCTTTATATGTATTCTTTTAAGTTGTTTTTATGCATAATTATTCTTAAAATATTTCAAAGTTGTAATCCTACTATCTTATACTCTAATTTTTTACTCAGAGTACCATAACATAATTATCAGCATTTCACAATAGAATTTTAAATAGCTGCAGACAAATTAGAAAAGCAATTCATGATAATTTCCTTAACTTTTCCTCTATTGTTGGATCTTAAACTTGTCTTAAACACAATTTGCAATGTTGCAATAAATGTCTTGGTATATGTAGTCTTTTTGTATTCAAACAATTAAATTTGGTCAGATTTGCAAAGATCTTATTACAGAGAGATCAAAAGTTAGTGGATGTGATGTGGTGGGCAAAATACAGGATTTGGTGTTGCAGAGACCTGTTTGGGAGTCTTGTTTCTGCTTCCCACCCATATCTGCCTCATAATTTGCAACATTTATTTTACCTCAGAGATCTTTTAGATCTTCATTTATAAAATGGGAATATTCATATTTGCTTCACAGGGTTATTATAAGTATTCGATGAGATAATGTACATAAAGGTCTTCAGTAGTGTTTGAAGACTTTAATATCAATTCCCAAACTATTTTCCACTTACATTCTCACAAATAAGGCATGAAAAATTCCCATTTTATCACAACCTTCCCTTTTCTTTATTCTTTCTTTCTTTCCTTCTCTTTTATTTTCTTTCTGTTTTCTTTTTCTTTGCATGTGGTTGTTGTGAGGAGCTATCTAGTCGGGTCTGACCCAATAGCAACCCTCATAATGTTTTCAATGGCTGATTGTTTCGAGGTTGCTTTGGGAGAGAATTGCCAAGTCCTTCTCCTGTTTTTGCAGTGCTTGGGGTAGAACTTGGGTCCTCAGAGAGGGCATAGTAGCACTCTATCAACTGAGTTAAACATCACCCCACTTTCTTCACATGGATTCTTGATAAATTGTAAGAAAAGTATATTGTTATTTCTTAAGTCCTACCACCTAGTTTCCCAGTGAGAATGTGTTCTCATGGACTGGCTAACAGGTCTTTTTTATGTTTGGTGTACTGTTGATATTCTTTCCTAATTTGTTGATTGAGGTCACTCAAGGACTTATGAGAACTTTTTTCTTCCTCAGAATAGAATTTTTCTCTATATAATTGTAATTTCTAGTTTATCTTTTCCATTATTAGAAAGTTTAAAATGTCTATTCCTTAACATACTCTATAGTTTTTCTTTGTGTCTTACTATAAAGCCTTGTAATTACAGCATAAATCAAAATAGCTGGCCCTATTGCACAGTGAAGCATTTCCCATCTGTGCTTGGTTATAGGTGGGAGCTAATGAAATCTTGCAAGAATATAATCTTCTTGGTGTATTAAAAGAAAGTCACCATCAGTGGGAAATTCCTTCTAACACTTGGCTTCTGTATGCAGGATTCTTTTGTAATGTTTACTTCAGTTTAGCAAATATTTAGTGTGTGTATTACTTCCCATACATTGTCTAAGCCTCTAGGCAAAAGTTCTATAGAATCTGAACATTTTATATGTAGAAAACAATGGAATCTATGGACTTGGGTAGGAAAAAATATAACTAACATTTTACTGACTAATTATTAATTCCCCCAAGTGTTAATACAAACCAGCAAATTCTATCAGTATTAGAAATATCTGTATTACCAACAGAAATTGTAGAAATTTTAATTGGACTTACTAGTGATATTTAGAAATGTTATTACTGCTTCAACATAGTTATTAGAATAACTATTAGGTCATATTGGTAATCTTTAACTAAAAAGAATAGATATTATAGTGTCATAAACTTATTCTGCATTTATGATTATTTTGCACATAAATATGCAAATGTTTCTATAATTGTTTTCATTTACAAACTTCTGAACTTTGTTGTTGTTAGATAATATCTAATCAGGTCTGATTTATAGTGACTCTCGTAAGGTTATCAATGGCTGATTGTTTGGGGGTTGTTTTTGAGAGTGGACTGCCACAACTTTCTCCCATTTTTACTATGTATATCAGCTTTATTCTAGGACTATGTTATTATTTATAGGTTTCATCAGCCTGACTATGGTATGGCACAGAAATGATTAAAAATCTCTGATGTAGTGAATAGAAAATCCATAAAAATAATGTTATCATAGTAGTTAAGTTCTTTAGATTTTCCACATGTCTTCTGTACCTAGCACAGATCTTCTGTTGAGGGAATGGCTCTTTCTACTCTTTCTAATGAGATATTAAATCATACATGCATATTGAACCATCACCATGTGTGCCAGAAACTTTATTTTATTGCCATTATCTTATTTAATTCTTCAGACTGTCTTATGAGGTAGATACTGTTATTTTTCTGTATTGCTAGATGAGGAAACTGAGGCTTGGAGAAATTGACTTGCCTATACAAAGTGCAGGGCTGGTATTTATCTCAGTTGTAGAGCATTGCACTGCAGTCTCTGAGGTACCAAGTTCGATTCCCAGCACCACAAAAATGGGAGAAGGATGTGGCAACCCACTCCCAAGGCAATCCCGAAACAGCCATTGAAAACTCTATAAGGGTCGCTATGAGTTGGACACAACTTGACAGCACCTAACAACAACAACAACAACAATACAAAGTGCTGTGTAGAGCATACTGCTTGGACTGAGTCCAATGCCCAGGATCTTAAATGTGCCATTATTAAACCAGTAGTCACTTAACACTGTTAATTTTAATAAGAAGCTATCAAATAACATAATCCACAGCCCATTCTCATGGGAATTTCAAGAATTATACAAGAACAGAAGGCCTCTTTCTCCAGCTTGCAGGTTTCAGTGGTGGTCATTTTCTAATCTCACTCCAGGTGCATTCTTTGTACTTTTGCCTTCTGCCTCTGATGTCTAGGCTCAAGAAGTAAGGTATATCACTTTGGCCCTGCTTTTCTCTGCTTATGTTTGAGTTCTGTTAATGAAGAGCACTGGGAAGAGGTTGGAGGAAAGACAAGGAGGGATACTATTGCTACTTTCTTTGCTCTCCTTTGTTGTGCCATGGCTTTAGCAGCAAATATATTCCTTCCTCAAATACAACTCCTAGGCAGAAATTCACATTCTTTTCCTGCATCTTCTTCTAGGTACCAGTAGCATCACTCCTTCCTTCCTCCTTAGGTCTTGGCTGATAACAGTTTCCCGCTGTAGCCCCATCATCTCTTGTTGGTAATGTTGACCTTTTCTTCTCTGCAGATAATGCCTTCCTGGAGGTCCCTTCTATTACCTGATTGAGTGTCCATCTGAGTTTTACTAGCCACTCCTTGAGATAATTTTCCTTGAGTAGATGGAAAGGGCAATATTTGTACATAGTTCAATATTTTAAAATATCATTTAAATATTTATTATATAAATATTATTTAAATATTATTAAGATTTTAAATTTTTGATCAAAGTATGCTTAGATGGATGAGCAGTTAGGTAGAGAAGAAGAGACAATAGAAAGAATACTAAGCTAAGTTCAAAAACTTAGGTCTTGGTTTTGCATCTGTCACATCTTACTAAAATAAATGTGGGCAAATTCTAGGACTCCAATGATACTTGACTTCACCACAACCATGGTGCTAAGGATGCCTGTGGAAAACCTACTGTGAGGAAGAAACAGTATGATCCAATTAAAATTGTGTTTGATAAGATATGCATGAAGTATTTTAAATGAGTTAACTGCTCGCATAATTTGTTTATTAAAAATTAGTACATATTAGTACATATCAAGGCACTATAATAATTGAGCATTCTATAAAAGTGATTGAATTCTCTATATTGTGCATTCCAAAAAACTAAGGACCTATCTTATTCACTCTTCCATCTCCAGTGCCTAACACACTATCTGGCAGACATTAGCTGCTCAGTAAATATTTTGAAAGATATTCATTAAATGTCTAAGAAATGGTTCCTAGCCTCAAATACAAGGTGTGAGCTAAAAGCATGAAGAGTATTTAAATTTAAAAGTTATTACAATAAAAGACACATTTCCATTGATTCCTCTCAAAATACTTCTCCTGACTTCAAATCTACTTATCCCATCATTCTTGCCACTTCCTGAAGTAGTTTTGGAAGTTCTCTTTCATGAGTGTCTTTACTTGTGCTGTTGTAGTTGTTCTGATGTCCTGATTTGATTCAAAGCATTTAAATTTCATGGACATTTTGATTTGGGGGAAGCAATGTGCAATGAAATGCATGTAGGGAAATGTCATATTGAGACCCATTAAGTTTTACCTTAAAAGTTATGAATAAAAAAGTTTTTATAAAAGAAAATGTCAAGAGTGATAGGATAATTGTATTTGAAGCCTGAAGGTATATTTTGTGTGGGACTAATGACAATGTGTCTTTTACTGTAATAATTTTTAAAATTTAAACATTCATCATTATTTTTGGCCATACATTGTATCTCACTGTCTTGTTGGAAAGAATGACAACCACGTGCCAAAAAAAAAAAAACATGCAAAAAACAAAACAAAACAAAACAAACAAACAAACAAAAAAACCCAGGTACTTAAATAAGAGAGCACTTGACTCATTCTGATGAGTTGGGAGGAAAGACATGAGAGAATAAAATGGAGAGGTATCTTAGAGCATTTGTGCTGCTATAACAAAATATGTGACATAGGGTAAATGATAAAGAACAGACACTTGCTGTTCTCACTTCTTAGGCTTAGAAAGACAGTATCAAGACTCAAGCAGTTCCATTGGAAAAGGGAAAACTGGTCTCATTTTCAAGATGATGCATCATCATTGCATGCTCCTGAGGAGATGAATGCTGTGTCTTCACAGGGTAGAAGGCAGAAGGGCCAGACAGCAAAATGCTTCATGAAACATCTTTTTTAGAGGTCTTAATCCTGTGTATGAGTGCTTCTCCCTTCATAACCTAATTCCTTCTTAAATTCTTAAATTCTTAAAATCATCAAATTGACTATTAAATTTGAACAACTGAATGTTGGAGAGAGCACATTCAAACCATTACAAATGGCAAAAGGCAAATGGTCTGGTGTGACCAACAAAGAATGTTTATGTGAGAGAGATGCTAGAAATAGTGCAAGCTCACATAAATGTACTAGAGTGAGAAACAAGGGCATAGATATAAAATAGACCTATGGGCTAAGATAAACATTTTGATTGACTAACCAAATTTAAGGAGAAGCAGAAGAATCACCAAAATTAAGTTTAAGAGTTCTGATTTGGATGACTCATGGTAGTGGCATTCTTGTGATAAAAGGAGAAGCTTTGAGGGTAGATAGAATTCTAGTCCAGGACTGTCATAGGAAGAAACAGGGAGACACATAAGTAGAGATGGTTGACTAATTTTTTATACCTGTACCTGAAACCTAGGAGAAAGATCAGGACTACAGAAATATGATGTTCTAGTTTATGAACGCCACAAAGAATGAATCATTTTAAGAATTTATTTATTTTAGTAGGTAGGCTTCATTACTTCAAACACTAAAAAAATCATTTGAATGGAGATCTTCCTAATATTTTATTGCATATTTTCCTACCACCTTAAATGATACATCCAGAACCAAATTGTTTTTCTTGATGACTCAGAGTCATCATTATAATCACCTGTTATGACAGCATGCTGCAATTCAAAGATGCTCTTGGAAAAATTGAGATACATAGAACTGTTTCCCTTTGTTAAACAACTTCAGATCATTGTTGTGCCTCTTGTTCTTGAAGATTTCTTTTTTGTCATTTCTTTGATTTCTGTTTCTTTCAGCTGTCACTTCCTGAAATTATTAGTGGGTCACCCTGTGTCGAAGTACTGTGTCCTTTCAAGCACTTGCTTCTTGACTAACACTATTTGGGAAACCAGATAATCGTACATACCAGAGCTATCTGCAAATAGTTTCAGAAGGATGAGAGGTTCTTCCCTAAGAGGAAACTAGACTAGATTTAATGGACACATTGGCAACAGTCTTTGGACTCTTTAAAGGACTTCCTGTGTTAATGTTTCAGTTCTCAGCTATGCTTCATAATGGTAACACAGCCGGATTTTGAGTACTGAGTCAGTAAAATTTGAATGTATGCAAACCAAAAATTGTTTCAGGAAAGCATAGCTTCAGGCCTACTTTTAATTTCTAAGGTAAAGAATTTGGTATGATTTTCATCAATTATACAGGATTAAGTTTTCAGATTTTTAAAAAGGATATTTGCTATAAGAGAGAAAAGAAATTCTATTTGATAAGTGGAAGATTTATGTGGTTTAAGATTGTACAAGGTAATTATTTTAAATTCTAATACTAAGTTTTTTTCAAGTTAACCAGGCAGAACTCAGTAGACTTAACCTGTCTTTCTGCAGGGTGAGCCCTTGTTTTTGGTCTAAGTGGCCTTGCTTTGTCTCCCAGGCAGGTTTCACTGGTGTACTGTCTTGTGCTTTGCTTTACTAACATCCTGAAATGCACTGCTGTCTCTTTCTCTAGTTGAAGTCATCCTTCACCATTTGTCACCATTTGTCACCATTTGTCACTACAAACACTGCTTTGAAACTCTGTTCTCTCTCACATACACATTACTTAGCAGTTTCATGGTAGCAACTACTGGAGTTTTTGTCGCCAAGGAATATCATTTTTGGTTTATTTTCTCTGTTATTTACGTAATGACTTGTCATTGTGGCTCAAGCTATCAGTCCTCGTCAGTTGTATTGTAAATTTCTCATACATCCATCCGCAGGTCTCTTGGCATTCTTCTTGTTATGTCTTCTCTACAGAGATTATCTTTCTTTTCTGACCTTTGGTTTTCTGAGGGTACCATCTTGCCCTTTCTTTATGGAATTTATTGCTTAATTTTACTCTAGCAGCTGAAATGATAGCAAGACATATGAAGTAGCTTCCTCCATTCTCATGTTCTGTAATTGTAGCTATCTAGACAAACATGTATACACAGGACACCATGCACAGACTGAAGTCATGCTTCCACAAGCCAAAGAATTACCAGGAGTTAGAAGAGCTTTCCTCAGAGCCCTTGGAGATAGCACAACCTTGCAGCATCATGATCTCAGGATTCTACCCTACAGAACCATATAACAATAAGTTAAATTTCTTTTGTGTTAATGTCACTACTTGTAATGTTTTTTTATGACAATCCTAGAAAAAAATCCAACCTCCATGATATGACTTTTTAAATCAAAGGCACAGACTCATTCAAAGAAAACTCTTGTAGATTATGCCTTGAAAACCTAAAGAGGGAGACTGTAGTTTCCATGTTGAAAATCCTAGGAGGGATTTCTACTCAGGTGCAGAAAACTTTTTTAAGTTAGTGGTACTCAAAACTAGCTACATACCATAAACACTTGGGGAAACTTTGTAAACATGCACATGTCTGAGTTTTATTTCCTGGAGTTTTGGGTTAAGCATGTTGAGAAAGAATTTGGATATTTGGTTGAATAATCTGTCTAGATAATTCCTATGATTTGCTAGGTGTGGGAAGCAGTGATGTCAAGAGTTGAGTAATGAAAGAGATTTCAATAATTGAGGCACCTCATTCTTGGGAAAGGAGATCATCTAATATATATATATATATGTGTGTGTGTGTGTGTGTGTGTGTGTGTGTGTGTGTGTGTGTGTGTATTGTTGTTGTTGTTAGGTGCCATCGAGTTGTGTCCGACTCATAGCAACCCTCATAGTGTTTTCCATGGCTGATTGTTTTGGGATTGCCTCCGGAGTGGGTTGCCACGTCCTTCTCCCGTTTTTGTAGTGCTGGTAATCGAACTCAGGATCTCAGAGACTGCAGAGTGGTGCTCTACCAATTTAGCTAAATCCAAGGATATATACATACATACATACATACATACATACATACATATATATATATATATATACTCCTTTGCCTCCAGTTTCATTGATTTTAAGATGGAATAAACTAACCAGAAAACCTTTACCTGAACTTCCATCTTATAAAGAAAAAGAGAGAGGGAGAGAGGGACTTTTGGAGAGAATGAATGCAATAAACTTCTAGGAGCTTCATCAGTCAAGGATTTGAAATTTTGAATATAGTTGGGTACTTTAGCAAGTAAGATTCAATACATTATTCATTTAACAGTTAAGGAGCACCTAGAATGAGCCAGTTAATATGGACGACACGGGCAATGAAAAGATATGCTCCTATGACCAGAGCTTCTAAAAGGACAGCTCAAGAAGTAACAGGAGGAAGCTTTAAAACGATTCTGAAAATGTGACCTCAGGCAGCTGTAGAAACTAACATAGCTACACAGGTAGTCCTGTTCTGAATCCAGATTCTAAATATCAAGTGCCAAATATGGATGGTAGGACACATAGTCAAAACTACAAAGGAAGGGCATGAAGCTGTAAAAATAAGGTCAGAAAAGCTAAACTATTTGAAGTAGCAAAGCAAGTATTATGGATTCCATTTACAAATAAGAGGAATCTAAGAAGGGTTAAGTAATTTGGGTATATCCCACATCTACCTAAAAGATATTGAGTATGTCTATTCTTTCATTTTCTTACTACCCTGCTTACCAAAGTTGACACTCTTATTCCCTGTGGCATAACTCTAAATGAGTTACATGTTTTTTTCTGCAGAACACAAGTCCAGATTTTCATCTCCCTTCACAGATATATGTGGTAGAGTGATTGCTCCACCTACTCTGAGGCCCTTGGATCAATCCCTAGCACCACAAAAATGGGAGAAGGGCTCAGCTGCCCACTCTTGAATCAATCAACCATTGAAAACCCTATAGATAGCAGAGAAGCACCGTCAGATATAGTGCCTCTTTTGATCTGTTGTACAAAGGGTCACTATGAGTTAAACCCAACTTGACAGCACCTAACAATAACAACTCCCATATATGTAGACCTCCTGTATACAAAGGACAAAAGAGTAGTCATAAGTCTTCAAGAAAAGTCATTTAGCTGAGAGTTGCTGCAGATAATTTCTGAGTGGAATGAGATATTAATGTACTTTCTCCTGTTACCAAAAATCAAAATGTGTCACTAGGATTTTATTTTTCCTAAGTCAATTTTTATAGCCTTCCATATGGTTTGAATCATTGTAGTCATCTGCCTGATTTTGAAAGGATGCTTGAATGTCTTTTGGTCTCTGGCTTGAGGGTCTGGAGATTAATCTCTTTTCATGACCAGCTTGTGGCATTCTCTTATGTCAAGATATGGTTATAACCTAGACTTTTAAAACTAACTCTTAGTCTAGTTTTGATGAAAAACACTAAAACTCCACTGAATACAGCAGGATGGCTGTAAATGAAGCCCAGACTGTGGCTATAAAAGACCTGGAGATAGACTTCTAGGTTGTTAGTTGACTTTTAATGTATATTGGACAAGATTGAAGGGTCCAGTAATCATCCAGTCAATCCTCCAAACGAGTCTTTGAGGTGGATGGTTAATACCATTGGTCTCATTTTGCCAGTCAGGAACTAAGGCACTCCAAGTACATAGCTGAACATATATTTTTGCCTTTTATTTCTGTGTTGTATTTAGTTTTGAAAAAAAATAATTTCTATTCATTCGCTTTACTATGTCTAGTTTAGAATGGGGTATTTTTCAGCAGGTTATGGGAATAAGAATAATTGAGAAAAAAGTAAACAGAAATAATCTAATACAGAACATAGATTGGACTAAGCTTATAAGCAGAAATGGGTTTTCTTTTAAAAAATCTTTCAATCATCATAGATATATTTATAACCCTTGCCTAAAACATCCAAATTGACTGACACACTAAATGATTGAATCATGATCTATTTTGGAAGGGAAGGATTACACAGTCAGGGTGTCAGCAAAAAGACAAGTCAGTATTCTGTTCCATCAGAAAAGAACAACAAAGGTTGGGACTCACAGCTTCCAAAAAATTTCATGCACCTTTGGAAGAACAAACTGGCCAAAATAACATCAGAAATAGATTACCGCAAAGAGCAAAGAAAGTATGAGTGCAGAGTGAACTTTCTCAAGACATGAGAGTTCTGATTATGGTCAAAAGCGCTAAGGGAAATATGTAGGTGAAGTTGAAGGGAAAGGTAGTTTTAAAGAATTAGTGAAGGTTTGAGGTTTTAGTGTTTGCCTGTGTTTGCTACTGCATTAGTCAGTTGCAAGAGCAATGAAAATGTTGTGGTAGAGCTGATATTTTCTACCCTATTCTGGGTGGTATGAAAATCATCTAGCATACCTTATGTGGGACCCATAAGGACATAGAGGTCATTCAGTTCAATGCTTCATTTCTCAGGGGATGAAAACAGACAAAAAGAGTTCAAGTGATTGTCCATGACCATATAGCTCATTACTAATAGCCTAGGTACTACAGTTTGGGGGTCTTGTGTTCCAGAGTTTTCATCTCATGAACTCCATATTGTCCCTATAATTTGTCAATTTATTTCTTCATTCAACAAATATGTATTTAGTGGCTTAAAGTCCTGGAGATTCAGAGAAAGATAATCTCTGATTTAAGACCTTACAATCCAATGAGGGAGTATGTTATGACTCTGGAAAGAAAATGATAAATACTATGAGAGTGGTACATTCAAGATGCTTTAGGATCAGAAGAGGGAGATGAGTTTAGAGCCTAGAATGATACAAAATTACATTTATTTACATGCTTTATCTTTCCAAAATCAATTATTTTTTGAGATTCTAATTTTGAATCCCTTTTTAAGAAAATAGAAGCTTAGACATCTTTCTTATGAATGTGAACTAAATGCCATAAAATTTTTTGTGTTTTTATTAAAGGTGCAATTTTTATTAAGCCTCTACTATGGATTAAATTTTGCCCTTCTCAAAGAGATATATATTGAAGACCTAACCCCTAATGCCTCAAAATGTGATCTTACTTGGAAATAAGATCTGTATGGAGATAACCCAAGTGAAAACGAGGTCATTATTGTGGGTCTTATCCTAATAAGACTGGTGGGCATATTCAAGATAGAAATTTATACACAGAGACAGACACCTAAGAGATGGGAAATTATATGAAGACACACAGAAAGATAGCCATGTTTCTCTAGATGACCATTCTCAAGGAATGCCAAGGACTCCTCCCTAGAATTTTGGATTCCTTTGATTTTGGAATTCTAGCCTCTAGAAATGTCAAAGAAGAAATCTGTTTTAAGGAACCCAGTTTTTGTTACTTTGGGATGGCCACCCTAGGAAACTAATACAAGTGTTCTTGTAAGGTGGTCAAAGAATAGGTCTGTTTTCTATGCTAATAAATTATCCCAAGATTTAGAGAAAAATACTGACCATTCTATGCAGCCACATTTTTCTCTGAGCCACGTGAACTCTTACACCTACACACAGCACAGCCAGGCATTTGTATAAGTTTCTAAGAAGGCTGAATGGGGGAACTTAGGACATTCATATACCCTGCCTCCTTTAAGTCACCATTAGTCTTCCCTCAGTAAGGTTATACCACTATCTCAAGACTCACAACTACTAAGAACACGAAAGCCCTTTCACACTTTTGGAGTAAGAATATAAATCTACTCATGTAGAAATGACAGGGCTTCTGGTTTTTCCACTGAAAAACTCTATGTTGGCTCTTCTCATCAAAGTAAGCTTAAAATTTGAAGATTTTGATCACCATCTCTGCAGTAAGAGCTGCAGTGATTTTGAAAACCATGAAACCATGACTATAGATGGCATTTCAAAGACAGATTTTTCAAATGTAAAAATGTTTACAGAAGTAGTCAATATCTTTGAAAGCTATATAAGGTTATGTAGAATACAGAAGAATATTATAATTGTCTAAGGGACAAGGAATTCAGAGCTTCCATTAGAAACACCAGCTCTCTTCACCTCTGCAATTGATGAGATATACATCTTTATTTTTATTTTCATTTTTTGTGGTGCTTGACCTTAAACCCAGAGCTTTGCACATGCTAAGAAAGTACTGTACCATGGAGCTGTATCCCTAGCCCATTATTATTTTTTGTTCTTTTTAAATTCTGAGATAGGGTCTTACTAAGTTGTATAGGCTACTTGTGGCCTTGAACTTGTGATCCTCCTGCCTCATCCTCCCTAATCACTGGGATTACAGGCATCAGCCACTGCAACCGGCTCAGATGAACATCTTATGCAATTCATTCATGCTCTCTGGGGTGTCTTTTCACAGAACAGAAAACCAGAACAGTAACATTTATTTTCTTCCTCCTTAGTGTATGATAAAGCTACAAGAATTTATGTCAGGAATGCTTTTGAAATCAAACAAGTGAAAAAAAAAACTTTCTATAATTTTCAAAGCTTCTTCATACAGACTTATTTTTAATTGCTAAAGAAGCGAAATGGCACTCCTCCTGTATTTCCATTCCATCTGAAAGGAATGTTGTATAAATCACTGATGTCACTAATTCATTTTGGAAAATACTGGTGAGCAATCAGGTTAAACATCACCAGAATGGCCTGGGATCTAAAGAGCTCATTCCAAATATTATAAAGTGTGCATAGCCAAGATGTAGACCAAGGAAGTTCAGTTCCCATGTTGTTTGTAAGACCAGACAGTGCGATGGAGTAGAATCAGAATATCATTGTTGCCATAGGAGGTTATGAGCACAAAGGCAAAAGCAACCTGGAATAACTAGCAGAAGGATCCCAACTGATGTCTTCTTAGGCATATTATATAGCCCCAGGAAATGACCTTAGTAGAGAATCCTCGAAGGGCAGTGCTGCTTGTTTTATCCACAGTAAATAAAAATCTTGGTATCTGTCTTCTGGTAGAACTCATTCTTTCTGGGTATGTATCTGTTGACATCTACAGGCAGTAATATATAGGTAGGTATTTTGATGTAAGACTTCATAAAGAAAAGGCTGGATAAAAGTTACTGAATTCTTCCTTAAATTGTTGCTGTTAGGTGCTGTTGAGTTAGGTCTGAATCATAGCAATCCTATGTACAATAGAAAGAAACACTCTCCAACACTGTGCCATGCCCGGTACTATGCCAGTGCTTCTCTGCTATTTATAGGGTTTTCAATGGCTGAATGTTTCGAGATTGGTTAGGGAATGGATGCCAGGTTCATCTCCCCATTCTTTGAGGTGTTGAGGATCGAGCCTGGGTCCTCAGAGATGGCAGAGTGGCACTCTACCAACTGAGCCAAACCCCAGCCATTCTTCCTTATGGTGGGAACTATTTTCAGTTCATCCCATCTACACAATGAGCCACCCAAGACGTTATCTAGAGTTTGACATCAGGCCCTGATTTCTCTTTATGGACAAACTGGTGGCAATGTTTAACTTACATAAGCAAGGATATTCTCTCTTGTGCTGGTCTGGTCTGCACCCATTTGTGGACAATTGATAATGCTCTTGTGTTCTACCTTCTGTCCTAGGACTCTGCTTCTTAATTCAGCCCTCTTTGTACTAATCTCTGAAGCTGCTTGACTTAGAGTGTTGACTTCTGAGTCTGCCAGAGGATGGAGTTCTCTGCTTTTTAACTAAAGGGGAGCACAGTGAGATCTTATTCTCTGGGGGTTGATGGCGTCCCTTGGTAAAAACACCATTTTCTCTGAGATTAAAGACATTTAACATGGATAACATTAAATCTTTTTCTTTTGAATGGTGAAGCTGCTTATTTTCAGATTATAGTCAGTTGACAGTACCATGCTGTTCCTATACAGCA
>VMDO01019988.1:0-18421 GCA_007922755.1 Pedetes capensis
TAATATTCATGAATTCTAGATGTGATCATTTTTTGAGAACCAGAATATCAACTCTGCAGAATATATGGCATGGGATGATGTACATGGATAGAGGAGGAAGATAATTTAAACTGAAGAAATTTTGGAAAATAAAGAGATAATTTCTCTTTGCCATAGTTCCTCATCTGGAAAATAGAAATAACATAGTGACTTCTTCATAAGGATTTTGTTAAGATTAATTTATAATTATGTCAATAAGATTTATATTATAAATGTAACTTTATTTACATGATTTTATTTATATTGTAATGTAATTATAAATGTAATGTATATATTAGTTTTTACACATAGACTATTTAGAAAATGGTAAGTACTCAGAAGCCTGCAGCCATACCATGTGACATCCAATCCTATCAGATCTCAGAAGCTAAGAAGGGTCAGGCCTGGGAGACAGCCTGGGAAGACCAGGTGATACAGGCTTGGGAGAAGGACCTGGCAAGCCACTCCCCCAAAACAATCTGCCATTGAAAGCCCTATGAATAGCAGAGAAGCACTGACAATAGTGTTTCACCTGTTGTATGTAGGGTCTCTTTCAGTTGGACACCAACTCGATGCCACCTAACAACAACATAAAAGTAGTCAGAATAGGAGAGGGACATGGCAATCTACTACCGAAACAATCCTGAAACAATAAACTATTGAAATCCCTATGAGGGTCACAGTGAGTTGGACACCACTCCACAGCATCTAATATGAATAAGTACTCAGCATGCTAACACATGTTTTTATTATTGTCATAGTTTTTATGCATTTTATTTTCACTCTGGAAGCTTTTACAATTATCTATTAAGGTAAGCATGAATACAGAAACAATTAAATCTGACTGAAGTCTACCCTGTGTTGAGTGCTTTGACAGTGATGACTAACTTTGCCCTCTCATTTGCAAAATTAAAGAAATTCCTTTTGTTAATAGATTTTCTCTAAGGAATGTCATACTTCAATGGCAATTGTCTGCTAAATTCCTCTGTATTAGGATATCATATATGGGGAAACAATGCCAAACTTCAATGACAATTGTGTGCTAAATTCCTTATGTGCTGACAAATCATATGTGGGAAAACAGACTAGGGGAGGTAGCAGATGTATGGTCTCAAGGATGGCTAATATTCCTGCATATATCCCCTCTGCTCACACTTCTGAAGTGGCTGTAAGTGAGATCAGGAGACACCTGCCCAATTCAGAGGAATCCACAGATAACAACAGCACCAGGGTACATTAATAATGAGAGATGCCATTGACTTCACTTTAATTTTCACTCATGCCTTGTGCTGTAGTAGAAACTAGTGAAGTTTGTAGTTTTTCCCACTCCCAGACCATGGACATAAGGACTATATAATTGACTCTTATTGCTTGTATTCCATAGAACTAATGGATATTTTATTGATGTTGTTGTTAGGTGCGGTCGAGTCCATATTGGACTCATAGTGACCCTCATAGGGTTTTCAATGTCTGACTGTTTTGGGATTGCCTTGGGAGTGGACTGCCAGGTCCTTCTCCCATATTGTATTGATAGATATGGAAAAATAAGATGCATTTCTCTTTCTGCCTCAAGAAAATTACAAGTATTTGGGAGCTTAATTTTGTTTCCTCATACACAAAAGAGTGATCACTGTATTTCCCTTTTGCATTTTATGATCTCCAGATACTTAGGCATGTGCATTAAAAAAAGTCTGTGAAATATGTAGTCTTCCTTGGGATTTGTTTGTTAAATAAAGTAGTAGCACTTGAAATTTTGACTTTTGTCCAGTAGATGAAAGGTTGTGGTATTTATGATGGTTTTAAACTCCAGGCCTATGTGTATAGACACTCTCAGTTGATGGAGTTAATGAGTACACTGAGAGGTGAAACATGTCAGGAATTTCTTTGAAGGAATTCGTGGAGTACTCTCACCTTGTACTCTTCCAACATCTCAAAGGAAGTTTCATTTTAAAGAAGTGTCTTAAGGAAAAGCCAACTGAATGGGTGAAAATCTTTACACCCCACTCATCTGACAGAGGACTAATCACTAGAATTTATAAAGAACTCAAGAAGGCAAATCCCAAGAAAACAAATAATCCAATATACAAGTATACAAAGGAAATGCAGATGTTCATAAGGCTAAGAAGCACATGAAAAAATGCTCAATATCCCTAGCCATAAGGTAAATGAAAATCAAAACAGTTCTGAGATTTCATCTAACCCCAGTTAGGAATGGTCAAGATCACAAAACAAGTAATAATAAGGATGCATAGAAAAGGGAATCCTTCTATATTGCTGGTGGGACTATAAATTAGTTCAACCACTCTGGAAATCAGTATGGAGATACTTCAGAAAACTAAAAATAGAACTGTCATATGACCAACTATACCACTCTTGGGAATATACCCAAAGGGAGACAAGTCATCATATCACAGAGACACCTGTATCTCCACATTCAATGCAGCACTCTTCACAATTGCAAGGATATAGAACCAACAAAGATGCCCAACAACAGAAAAATGGATAAAAAAATTATGCTACAGATACACAATGGAATATTATTCAGCAATAAAAAGAATGAAATAATGTCATTTGCAGCAAAATGGATGGAACTGGAGACTATCATCTTAAGTGAATAAACACAAGCTCAAAAAGAGATATATCATGTGCTCTCACTCATATGTAGGAGCTGAATCTTACTTAAATGAAAAAAAAAACACCTATACATAAGTCGATATATAAAAATGCACAGTCAAGCTTAGCAAAAAGAAGGGATAATATAAAGTGTGGAAAGAAGGAGGAAGGGTTCTAGCAAAGGGAAGAAAAGATTGTGGTAGGTGGGATGGGGAGGACAAACAATGTAAAAGGATAAAAAGGGAAAAGATAATCTCAATGTAAATGATGCAACTTCATGAGTACATGGGAAAAATAGGGTGACAGAACCCAAATATGCATATGTTTTACTACTTATTAGTCAAAGTCACCATAAACTTCATAAGATGATGAAGGTATCACCAAACTGATGCAACATTTGCATAATGGAAAATACAAATGCTATATTACTCTGTACCCTACTAACAATTACCAATAAAAGAGAAAAAGTGTCTTTTTAGCATTGATGTGATTGAATACGAGTACTGTATCATGCCTTCTCTTTCCTGTCCTTTTATGTACATAAGGCAGAAATCACTATTTCAAAAGGAAATGTTAGAACAAGAAGCCCACGCCCACACTGAAACTCAATATTTTAATTGGCTATATTGTTGACAGTTTTGCATTTACACCAGGAACTCATTTTTGATTTGACTACTGTTAGAAGATTTTTTATGATATAATCATGTGGCAATTAATCTGTCACCCTGAACCCACAGTAAATAATGTGCCTTGCATTCTTTCTTAAGAGCAGTCTATGCATTTGGAATGTTAAAACTGGGTTACAGGAGAATGTTGTAGCTAAAACTGACAGACTTATAGATATATAAAATAATAGAATAATGAATATAATACTCTCTAGTGGATTTACCAATGCACATTTTTTCTTAAGTAAAACAATTAAGCATTTTTTGTCATACACAGTCTTTTTTATTAAATATTTTGGATCAGTTATGGTGCATGTTAAGTAGAAAAACAGAGGTAATGGTGAAAATAAGGAAAATAAGAAGGGGTTGAGGAAGGAGAGATGCATAATCTATTATTATATGTCTACCTTTGCAACAAGAATTTGGAAGACATTGATACCTGCTAACTGATACACTTCAGTGTATGCTTAAATGTTCCTCTTAATTCTAGTTTAATGCTGGCATTTTTATTGCTTTTAATGACATACTGGTAATTTCCTATCAGCCAAGTTTTCATTTTTCAGGTTTCATGTATTCCTGTTGCCCTTGAACCATTGAGAACACTGTGTTGTGACTGGTTTTAAATGGATCTAAGAACATACAGACAGGGATTTCTAACTCATTTCTGTGGAGTCCTCAGTAATAGGAAAGGAGAATTAATTATCAGAATCCTGAGAATTCTTGTTGATTTGTGAATGTAGGAAAGCTTTGGTTTGTCCTACTATTATAACAAATATCTAAATATGAAAATGTTAAGGATAATAAAACAAAGAGTAAGAATCTTGACCATATATTTCATTCCTAGGTGCCTGACTTAAGATTTCATAAGTCAAAATGGTAAGTCTCTAAATACGTAAATGTTCTTTTTTTCATCATTTCTACAATCAGTAATATTTAAGTTACTTACTTCTCAGGTAGTCTATTTTACATTATGTGAATAAACCTGACCAGGTTATAGGACACTTCTCAAACTTTAGTGAGCTGAAAAAGTTTTAAAAGTGAGATTTCCTGATTGTATACTTAGAGCTTCTAATAAGAATGCATAGGATGTGGTCCAACAATCTTCCTAGTAAGCACCAAGACTGTTGTGATGTGAATGGTCCATTATTGATGTAATGACAAATATTATCTCAGGATATTTCAAAATAATTTTAAATTTTCTCTTCAGTTTAGCAGAGCAACCCATGAGTTACAATAATCAATCATAAGTTGTTAAGTATAAAAGCCTAGCCTTTTTTAATCATCACAATCAGGGAGACAGGGAATGTTACTATCACCTTTCAGGGGAGGGATTGACATAAACTCCAATTCTGGTATCTATTAGGTATGAATCTTTGAAAAGATAATAATTCCAAGTTTTAAAAATGAGTGTTCTTCTTTGTAAAATAGAACATAAAACCACCAGGAGGATTAATTTGAAAATACTGGGGTTGAGTTGTTTCCACCCAAAAAGATCCCCAAATTAAGAGAAAAAAAATGTTTACTCAGGGAATTTTGAATACCCAGGGGCAGCTGGGGCAAACTATAGCAAAATTGCTATTTTCTTTTCTGTTGCATAAAGAGCTCAATCTTTATCCTCTATTCTGTAGATCACTGGGGAAAAAAAGAGAAAATCAAACATCTATAGCTATAAGTGACCATTTCCTTTGTACTTGTTTTCTCAATCATAATAATTTTAAAATAAGTACGATAAATAAGCAAACAAAATATTACAGTGATGTTTGGAGCCAGATTATAAAAAAAAAATACCTGGGATCATTTTTCTAAAGAGAGAATGAATATTTGGTATGAATTTTTTCTTTAAAGAAAATAAGATTATTGTTTTATCATATATTTCCCTTTCCTGTTTTTGGAATTTTGGGAGTGGTTAAGAGCTGTCACAAAGTACTAAGCCTAGTGATGATAGTGGAAATACACATTGACTTCAGTTATGAAACTTAAGGAGTCTAATAAAAGGAACTAGCAGGAAGGCAGTGGTGAGATTTAAGACAACCAAGCTAGAAAGGAAAATGTAATCTATCTTTAAGCACCAATTAAGTTTACTGCTTCAAATAAATGGACAATCTCAAAAAGATTAGCTTGATTTAAATTGCTCATTTAAATGATTCTCTTCTGTGGTCTAAAACCTTGACAAATGAAACAGACCCTGACTTTAGTTTGCAAATGTATTGCATATATTGATTGTTTTCTCTCATAAAGTGCCTGCCATTGAATACCATAATGAGTCTCAGTATCACAACTTGCTGCTTTATGGGCTTCCCCTACACTTAAATGTAGTTGTCTGTCTTCTTCTAGAGACATTTCTTCTCATTCTGGGTTAGTCCATATATCACGCATTTATTATCCATCCCTGTTTGTCTCTCTGTCTTTAAAAATGTCAGTTTATTTTTGAACTACTTGTAGAAATATTTAACTTCTGAACCTTTTATTTACTTACAGTGCTGACAAGCAGAACACTTTTAGAGTTGGAGAAAAATGCCGGGTGCATGAGAACAAAATTGAAACAGCACATGACTGTTCCATTTTCCAATAGATATGCTGACAAATTTATAGTATAATTAACAAACCCAAGATAAAGTTTACAGCTATCAAGAGCACCCATCTACAGACAGTGAGTAATATGAGAATGTAATTGACATATTCATTTTGAAGCAAAATATGTATACAGAAGGATAAATGATAAAACAGGAATCCTTCCCTTCATCCAATTAGGAATTTCAATTCAATTGGCCTTTTCTAATGGATGCACTGTGAAGAATTGTGGGGATGTCACAGGTTTCTGTGTTTATACAATGCATATTCAGCATACCTCACTCAGCTAGCTCTAATTAGTAAGATGGCACATAGTTATTTAGCATACTTGAATCATTTCAGAGACACTACTTCATCTTTATTCTATGGACAAGGAACATTCCTCAAAAAATAATAAGTTTCATCTTTGGTTTCAGAGCATGTTTATTGAATATCTAATGTAGGCATCATACTGCTCTTGTATTTGGAGTTTGTATAATTTATTCCATTCATGTAAAAAATATCCTCCAATATTTTCTTTGCCAAAATTAGTGATAAAAGTGTCACAATATGCATGAATAAACTGGATGAGTGAAAGATTCAAAGGTTAAAAATATGTTCATACTATCTAAGTGTTGTTGTTGTTGTTGTTGTTGTTGTTAGGTGCCATCAAGTCAGTATCTGACTCATAGCGACCCTCTGTACAACAGGGGAAACACTATTGTCAGTGCTCCTCTGCTGTTCATAGGGTTTTCAATGGCAGATTGATTTTTGGGAGGGGGTTGCCAGGTCCTTCTCCCAAGCCTACAGCATCTGGTGTTCCCAGGTGGTCTCCCATCCAGGTACTAACCAGGCCTGACCCTGCCTAGCTTCTGAGATCTGACGGGATCAGACGCCACAGGGCTACTGCTGCAGGCATCTATGTGTTAGGATTGATATTTGATAGAGGATCTTGGTCCTGAACTTTGAAGTAGAGGGTGATCTGTTGTTGTTAGTTGCCTTTGAGTCAGGTCCAACTCATAGTGACTTTATGTACAACAGAAAGGAATTATGAATTTGGAATTACTCTTCTATTTTTTTAGCTTAATGTATTTTTAATAATCTTTATTTTAGAATTAATACTGTTTTGAGTAAAAAAGGACTATACACAAAAGTGTAAGCACAGAAAATAACTCATAAATCTTAGTTGAATATAAACTCAATATTTTTTCAAACCTCATTCTATTTTTTTATTTTATATACGTCTAAGTGGTAGATGAAAAAACTAGGTTGTTATGGGATGCAGTTATAAGACAACTAATTTACACTTCAGTATTTCCTGTTAAATTTGTCTTTCTTGAATACTTCACTTCTCTTCAAACAGATGAAAATTCAGGAAACTCTGCTAATCTTTCTGGTAACTCCTAAACAAATAAAAGTCTAATGTAAGATCATAACTCCAAACTTCAGAGTTTCTGTTGCCTTCAGTTTGGGTCCCTAGTTTTGTGATGTCTAGGCATGTCCTGTGTAAAATTGAAGATACATCTTTAGGACCTCTTGGGAATTTGACTTGCATTTGGCCTTAATTGTCTTGTGACAGAAAGGATCTCATTTTACATGGTACATGTAGTTGGGTTTACATACAAATAAGATCCTGCTTTTTCATTTAACATTGTATCATTAATATTTTTCTGTATTGTGAGAGGAACATATTATATCTGACAGCTGTGGGTGACTATAAGAAATGACTGCATTTTCTTTACTTTATTATCTTCATTTTGAAATCAATGCTAAATATATCTTAAATAATCATTATATAATACAAGTCCTTGTCTAGTTTTCAAATTATTTCTAGGATGGATTCTTTGAAGTACAATTACTGGCTTAAGGATATGAAAATTTTACAACTGTTGATATACTCTGTAAATGTTCAGGATTCTTCAAATTAAATTAATTTGCACTGCTATAAGCTAAATTTGATAATACCCAATTCACCACACTTTGACCAATAGTGGGATTATATATCTCTGTATGCACTGAATAACTAGTTTACTGAAATCTATTGTCAATTTAGGGTTTAAAATTGCTCTTTTGTATGTATTTTCTAAATGGAACTATCATTCTCAAAAACAATCATCTTTCTTCCTTAGACACACATATACTAAGTTTCTCTATTTCTTGTTTTATTTAGTTGGAAGGAGGTCAAGAAAAAGTTTTAAATGATTATGGAGAATGGAAGTATGACAAGGCAGATTTTAATGCCAAGTGATAAAGCTGACAACTAAGACTTACAGCTTGAAAGAGAATATACACCTGATTCGGCGAATTGCCATTGGGTGAAGTCATCTTCTCCCCTGGGAGCTTGTTGAAATGTGGTAGTCAGAGAAGTCAAAATTATCTACCCCACATAATCCTGACTCTCAAGCCAATAAAAACCTAAGTATGAAGCTATTTACATTTTAGAGAAGAAGCTGCTGCTTCTCATCAGCTCACTTAAGGTAAGAGTGAAAAAGAATAACTCAAAGGATTTGGAATGTCTGCTCTGTTCAAACTTCCTCTAAGTTGGTGATGGTGATCATGTCTCATTTTAATGTTTCTCTTCCATTAGATTGGTTGGGCACACAGTGTTACTCAGTCGTGAAGAGAAAAACAGAAAAGAGAGGGTAGATCTGGAAGGATCCTTGCTGGTGTGCAGCCTGTGTTCCCACTGTGTTCAGTGCAAAACATAAGACACAGCTGCAGCTTGAGGCAGCCTTCTGGTCACATACACAAGCTCTATGGCAAGACACATGTCTAATTATGAAATCTGACATCAGAAAAAGTGGTTAGTAAGGCAGAGGATAATTTTCAGTATTTATTGGAAAAAAGTTTCATCTTTATATACAAAAAATTATATTCTGAGAAAAGTTATACATGTTACATATGTTCTTGATATATTGAGCATATTTCTTAAGTGGTTCACTTTAAAAACATTCTAAGCTGTGAGTTTGACAAAAAAAGGTAGGCTTTTTAAAAAGTATATTAAAAAAGTATTCTGCCTATCTACTAGTACTTCCTCTTCTCAGTACTTCTACTTCCTTTCTATAGCTTAGAATGTGGCTTTTAATCTCAACACATCACAATAGCAGCTTTTGCAGAATTCAACAATCCCCTACACATTACACTGTGTTTAGTTCTCATCGTCCTTGATGTCTCTTCAACATTCCGTACTGTTGATCATTTTCCCTCCCTGACTCAAGAAATATCTCTATCTCCAACTATTTCTTTGACCTTCCTGGCTACTCCTTTCTGTCTGCTTTTGCAGGTTCATTTTCTTCTGTAAGCCACAAAATTTTAGAATTTCTGAAGATTTGGTTTTGAGTCCTCTATTCAGATCATTTTTTCTGTGTCTAGTCAGTCTCATACATGAATGACCATAGCTTTTTTTGTTTGTTTTGTATTATTTTGTTTTGCAGTGCTTGAGGGTTGACCCTAAGGCCCTGCACTTACTTGGCAAGTGCTCTACTGCTGAGTTGGACTCCAGGCTTCTTTTCATATCTTGAGACAGGGTCTCTCTAAGTTACACAGGCTGTGTCTGGCCTCAGATCTTCCTTCCTCTGCCTTCTGAGTAGCTGGGATTAAAGGTGTGTGCCACTATGCTGTAAATGGCCTTGGTTTTATTTACTACCTATGTGTAAGTGATTCAGAAAGGTATTTGCTCTGGCCAAACTACTTTTAAACTCAAGAATAAATTCCCCCCCCCCATGTCTTTTTCTTCTAATTTTGGGGACAATTCCTGAGTTCTCTCTTGCACTGAATTTTTATCTGAGTGTTTCCAAACATTTTTGGTGCAATATTTTCTGATGACTTCCATATTATGCATTTTGCTTTTCTTTTAGAAAGGAAGCATTTATTTGATTCTATTCTATGGTCAGCATTTCAAATTTGGTGATGCTGCCTTTCTTTCTAGACTTGTTTTCTTCATTTTACTTAGTGTTTTCTTGTCTTTTATTTTGCTTCAATGTTTTCTTTTGTTTTATATATCTTTATTCATCTCTGTGCAAGAATGTAAATCTTATGAACTAACAGCTGATATTTAGGCTTATCCTCAAGGGGATATATCTAAAACACTATGTTCTCCTTATGTTTAAAGATTATTTTTATAGTCTATGCTAATATTACTTTTCCTTGTATCTAAGCATAGTACTGTCTAAAGTTGGAATGGTTGATTTCCTTTTATTTCTCACTGCTGTTGATTATATAGAATTGGTTCTTCAGAATTCAGGTGATTGGGGGGAAAATAGATGTGAATACTTTTTGTTGACTATTCTGCCACTATATGGCACTTTTGGGTATTCTGAAAATCACTTCTTTCAGGTTGCAAAAAGATTTCCTTCAGATCATGCTTAGTATTTCTCATATGGGAAAGCAATTTATTTCTAGATTATTTAGATATTCTCATAGAACATTTATCCCTAATGGCTTCCTCATATTTGAGATATAATTTTTCCATTTTTCTTTCATTTTCCACTCGAGTATGTGCTACATATCAGTATATATAAAATAGTTAATTAATTATATATCAGACCATTAATCTGTGTTTCTGGTGCAAGGTTTTTTTATGTATGAACAAAAGAAGTCAAAATAAATGTTTAGACATCTGCATTTTTGACTTTTATTCACGTATTACAGAGTTCACCTTCTATATAACCTTATGAGAATCAGTTTTCCATCTTTTAAAATCACTGTTAGAGAATACATTAACTATCTACTTCACCACAGGCCAGTCACCTCTTCTTTTTCAGAAACATAAGATTTAATAATCTGATCTAATACATACAGGGAAAACATTTTTTAAAATAGAAGTCTTCATCATGGGACATTGTAGAGATAACTGAAGTTTTTCTGCATGTAATTTTCTTAGAATACAGCACTGATCTCATACTCAGTATTCTATATCATATAATTGTGTGGAACTAGACATAGGAAGTCACAGAAGCCCCCATTTGTGAACCTCCATAAAATCCTTGGGATACTAGCTGGTATGGCAGTGATAATTTTTCTATCTACTGTCTTATCTGCTAAAGGATAAGGTATGTCCATTCCTATTATCAATTGTTCCCTGCGAGGGGTGACTGTGAAAGTGCAGAGAGGTATTACTAAAGATTAACTTACATTGTATAAGTAGAAAACACTTCATATGCTGTTGTTAGGTGCCATCAAGTCGGTATCCAACTCATAGGGACCCTATGTACAACAGATGAAACACTTGTCAGTGCTTCTCTGCAATTCACAGGGTTTTCAATGGTGGGCTGATCCTTGGGAGTGGGTTGCTGGGTCCCAGACAGTCTCCCGTCCAAGTAATAACCAAACCTGACCCTGGTTAGCTTCTGAGATCTGACAGGATTGGACACCAGGCTATGACTGCAGGCAATATTTCATATACACATATGGAAATATATAAGTGCATATGGAATGTATACACATATATTTACATATGTGCACATATATGTATGTATATTCATATATAATTGAAAGTTTTTGACTTTGGTATAGATAGATAAATAAATAGATACATAGAAAATTTGATAACTACAAATGACCTCCCATTAGGAACATGTTTTCAAATAGCCTGGTACTTTCTTCTTATGGAAAATTTTAAACACCTGTTGTAGCAGATATAATAAAACTTCATGTGCTATATCACCAACTTTAACTCATGGCAATCATGTTTTTTCTGCCATCTCTGTATCATATTGATATAAATCTTGAAATATCATGACTTCTGCTAATATTTGTGTATGTTTCTCTAAAAGTTAATGACTCTTTGAACAACTGCAATACCAATTTCACACTTAGAAATAAATTATAAGTGATCCCTTACATAATACCTAATCAGTGTTCAAATTTCTAATTTTCTCATTATTGTAGGTGCCATGGAGTCAGGTCCAACTCACTGTGACCCTATGTACAAAAGAAGGAAATATTCCCTGACTTTGTGCCCTGCCCAACGTTGTCAGTGCTTCCCTGCTGGTCTTAAGGTTTTCAATGGCTCATTGTTTCAGCATGGTTTCAGGAGTTGGTTGCCAGATTCTTCTCCCATTTTTATGGTTCTGGGGATCAACCCTGGTACCTCAGATAGTATGGGCAGCACTCTACCAACTGAGCTAAACTCTAAATGTCATAGTTTGTTAATGCCTTTTTGGGATCAAAATACACCTATATGCTATAAATTGTTAATTTTTAACATCTCTTTCAATCTCTAAATATTCCTGCTAACTTATTTGTCAATTTGTTTTGAAGAATCTCCCACTGTCTTGATATTGGTGACTGCAGAGATGGTATTGACACTTTCCTCTACTGGGTTGCCATACATTTGAAATGCTAATATAGCTTTATTAGATGAGATCAATAGAGATTTGGAGCTTTAAATGCCCAGCATTCTCTAAATGATTTTTGATTTTTCTTATTCTCTTTTGTGTGGTTTCTGAAGATATGGAGTAGGAGACACCTAAAAACATGTTGATACATTTGTTTTGTTTATTAATCTATTCATCCAACCACTACCTAGACTCCATTCTCAAATTGTTGTCATAAAATAGTTAATTACAATAATTGGATTCTGATCATTATATACAAATAGTAATTGTTGATAACTTAATAGATTTAATATAAAAATATTTGTGTTAATTTATATAATTTTAACTGGTTGGTATGCAATATATACTCTTCATGATTAGATGTTTTTGTTTGGTATTGTTCAGTCAGATCTGACCCAGAGACCATATGTGCAACAGGATGAATCACTGCCTACTGTTGTGCCATATACACAACATTTGTGTTTTTTTTTTTAAGTTTGAGCCCATTATTGCAGACACTGTGTTTCTTCTCATTTTGAGTTGTGCCACATCAGCAAATGGATGTCCCCAGGAGCTTTACTCCATTCCCATCAATAAAGTTGACTCTACTTTGAGGAGCCTACTCTTCCCTAGTCATTTCTTGAATCCCTTCCAGCCTGGAGGGCTCATCTTCTGACACTATATTTGACAGTGGGCTAGGTTTATCTCAGTTGGTAGAGTGCCATTCTGCACTCTCTAAGGCCCTCAGTGCTCATTTTCAGACACTATATTTGACAGTGCTGCTCTGCTATTCATAGGGTTTTCAATTTCTACTTATTTTGGGAGTGGGCTGCTGGGTCCTTCTCCCTCATTTATCTTAGTCTGGAAGATCAGCTGAAACTTATCCACTATGAATAGTCCCCTTGATATCTGAAATACCAGTGGCATAGCTTTCAGCATCATAGCAACACACAAGCCCCCACAACATGACAAGCTGACAGACATGTGGAGGGTCTGATTTCTAGCATCCTAGAAATCCTGATGTACATATATATATATATATATATATATATGTGTGTGTGTGTGTGTGTGTGTGTGTGTGTGTGTGTGTATTCTGAGGCATTTTGACCTTGAGATTAGTTCCAGGACAAAGATCACAATTAAAAATTAATTTTCCCATACTTCTTCAGTCATATATGAGTTTTAATGTCAAAATAATGATTTTTCCCATTTATAATAAGTCTGATTATCTTTTCTCTCTCTAGAAATCCTTCTTGTTGTTAAGTTTCATCTTTGAAAAATGCACTCATACATATACACAAAGACAAAAAAAGAAAAAGAAGCAGGAAAACTGTGTTGACCACTACATCTATTTTTCTTTGTTTATCTCTAAAAAATATATCTTCTGACAAAACATTTCTTCCACAGGAAGCATAATTGCCTAAACAGAAAGGTCTAATTTTCTCAATGTATTTCAAAATGTTTTTCCAAAACCTTTTTCATAAAAATATGAAAAATACTAATGACTCTCGATTACATTCTAGCTCTTTATATCTGAGTACCCAGACTATTTCACTGTAATAACACAGAGGACATAGGCATCATTAGAAATATTTTGCAAAACTACTAGAATATTAGTAATGTGCTTATTTTTATTTCTCTATAACTTAAAGTCAGATGCTAGCAATGGCTTACCCTGAAATTAAAATTGGATTTAAACCTTTATTCCATCATTTAATTTAGTAGCAATATGTTCTTAGGAAAACAACTTTGTCCCTGTAAATCTCCTTTATAAAATTTAGATGATCATGATAAAATAATAATAATAATAATAATAATAATAATAATAATAATCTCAACCAGTTATTGGTGAATTAATTGAAATGATATATTGCAAGGCAATCACATATCATATACCAACTCTTCAATACTGTTAGTTTTATCACTATCCCCATCTTACCAATAGGTAACTAATCAGTTCATTAACGTCAAACATACTTTTATTTTTTACAATATTATAGCTCTAGAGTAGAAGATAGATATGTTTCAAGTCATATCCATTTGCAAATGTACCATTTATTATATGTCGAGTGTCTCCTGCTTTCTCAGAGAATATTCAACAGTCTTGACATAAAAATTTACCAAGACTTCTTTATTCTTTCTCTTGCTTATATTGGGGGCCTTGAGAAAGATCAATCAGATAAAAATATTGCATCCTGATTCATTGTTTGACCACAAAGTAGAATGATAGACATATAGGTTGGTATTTTTTCTCTATCAATTAATCCATCTACATATTCATATATCTCTATTTCTACCAACCTGTCATCTATCTACTTGGGAGAAGGATCCATCAACTCACTCCCAAAAACCAATCAGCCATTGAAACCCTTATGAATAGCAGAGAAACATTAACAATACTATTTCACCTGTTGTACATAGGGTCACTATGAGCTAGACACCAACTCGACAACACCTAACAACAACAACAACAACAGCAACAACAACCATCTATCTAAGGGCTAGGCTTTACCTCAGTTGGTAGAGCACTGCTCCACACTCTCTGAGAACCCGAGTTTGATCCCCAGAACCACAAAAATTGGAAATGGATGTGACAGTTCACTCCCAAAGCAATCCCGAAACAATCAGCCATTGAGAACTCTATGAGAGTCCCTATGAGTTAGACTCTGTGGCACCTAACAACAACAATTATCTATCTATAATATAGGTACATAATAAAAGAATATGTACACACATGTGTATCTGTAGCTGTTGCTGTTTCTCATATTTTAGTTGATTCTGTTAGCCCAGAAGTCACTTGGATCCAGATCATTATATTTCAATTACTGTGTATGATATTTAGATAGTAGAATCTATCTTCAATTTTTAGTTAGTTCTTGCTATTTTTCCTGTAAAAGTAATCTTCAGCAGTTTGTTATGTATTATATATGTTTAAATTGCTATTTTTTCTATTGTAGAAAGTACATTATGAGATATTTGCTTAGCCTCTGTCTTTTTTTGTTTTAAACACTGCCCACATTCCATTAACCCTTCTAAACAGGTGGGGTTTGGCAGAGAAGAATGCACTATTTCAGCTCACCTCACTAAATCTTAGCAGCTTGTGCTTGTGAGGAAGTCTTATCTTAAAGCCAACTATTCTAGATGCCAGGCTATTGAAATGTTTGCTCGGAAAAGTTTGAGCAAGAAGATTTAGAGACAGATATGAAACAACAGTGTGTAAAACTAACTAGTGTCAGAACCAAAGCAATCCAAAGCTACATACAGATAAAAATATGGTGCAGAAAGAAGCTGGGAACAGGGGTAAATACCTAAAATTCCAGCAATTGTGAAGGTGAAGGCAGGAGGATTGAGAGTTGGAGGCCAGAGGCAGCCTAAACAACTTAGAGAGGCCCATCTTAAGATAAAAAATTTAATAATGGGCTGGCAGTACAGCCCAGTGGTAGAGCACTCAAAAAGTATGTGCAAGGCCCTGGGTTCAACTCACAAGTACCCCCAACAATTATGAAAGAGGAGTAATTGTGAAGAAGAAAGCAGGGGAGTGGGACACAGAATCCAAGCCACAGTCACATAGCTCTGGGTGTCTGTGGTGAATTCGTGACTTGTCCTAGGAGCTATCAAGAAGTTGTCTTTCTTATGAGCCATTTTTTGTTTTTGAAGGTTCCTGGCAGAGCTTCTTTCTTGTTTTGTAAGACTAGGATTTCTCTTATTACATATTTTTTTTCCCCAAATGTCCTTTTGTAGCTTTGTGGCATAAGTTTTTGTTAGGTGCCATCGAGTCAAGTCAGACTCATAGCAACCCTATATACAGCAGATGGAAACACTTCCTGATTCTGTGCCAGGCACACAATCTTGTTTATTTTTAAGCCCGTTGTTGCAGACACTGTGTCAATCCATCTGATGGAGGGATTTCCTTTTTTTCGCTGACTTACTACTCTACCAAGTATGATGTCTTTCTCCAGGAATTGGTCCCTTCTGACTACATGTCCAAAATATGTAACACGTCCTCTAGCCATTCTTGCTTCCAAGGAGCACTCTGGTTGCACTTCTTCTAGGACAGATCTGTTGTTTCTTTTGGCAGTCCATGGTATATTCCATAGACGTCTCCAGCACCACAATTCAAAAGCATCAATTCTTTTCCTGTCTCCCTTGCTCAATGTCCAGCTTTACAACCATATGATGCAACTGAAAACACCATGCATGAGGCAGGTACATCTTCGTTTTCAATGTGACGTCTTTATTTTTCAATACTCTAAAGGTATCTTTTGCCACAGATTTTCCCAAAGCAATGTGTCTTTTTATTTCTTGACTGTGTCTTCCACAGGTGTTGATTGTAGAGCAAAGCAAAGCAAAATTCGTGGACAACCTCAATCTTTTCTCCATTTATTGTGAAGTTGCATACTGACCCAGTTGTAAGGACTTTTGTTTTGTTGATGTTCAGTCACAATCCATACTGAAGGCTATGATCTTTGACATTCATTAGTAAATGTTTTAAATCCTCTTCACTTTCAGCAAGCAGAGTTGTGTCACCTGCATAACGCAGGTTGTTAATGAGTCTTCCTCCAATCTTGATGCCACGTTCTTCTTCATAAAGTCCAGCTTCTCGGAGGGTGAAAGTATAGAGCCCTGACGCACACCTTTCTCAACTTTAAACCACACAGTGTTTCCTTTTTCTATTTGAACAACTGCCTTGTGGTACAGATTTCTCATGAGCACAATTAGGTGTTCTGGTATTCCCATTTTTTGAAGTGTTATCCATAATTTGTTATGATCCACATAATCAAATGCTTTTGCATAGTCAATAAAACATAGACATCTTTCTGATATTCTCTGCTTTCAGCTAATATCCACCTGACATCAGCAATGATGTCCCTGGTTCCCCACTGTCTTTTGAAACCTGCTTGATTTTCTGGAATTTCCCTATGTATATACTGCTGCAGTCGCTTCTGAATGATCTTTAGTAGAATTGTGCTTGTGTGCTATATTAATGATATTGTCTGATAGTTTGCATATTCAGTTGGATCCCCTTTTTTGGGAATAGGCACAAATATGGATCTCTTCCAGTCAGTTGGCCAAGTAGCTGTTTTCCACATCTGTTGACACAAGCATGTTAACACCTCCAGTGCTGCATCTGTTTGTTGAAACATCTCTATTGGTATCCCATCAATTCCTGGAGGCTTGTCAGAACAAGAACAGGTGCTGATGATGGATCAGACTATCAACTGCTCAGGTGTAAGTTCAAACTGAAGCTGAAGAAATTTAGAACAAGTGTATGAGAGCCATGGTATGACCTTGAGTATATCCCACCTGAGTTCAGAGACCACCTCAAGAACAAGTTCAATGCATTAGACACAAATGATAGGTGAACAGACAAGTTGTGGCATGACATAAAAGATATTATTTGTGAAGGAAGCAAAAGGTTATTAAAAAGACAGGAAAAAAAAAAGAAAACACCAAATTACATGTCCAAAGAGATGCTAGAACTTGCCCGTGAATGTCAAGCAGCTAAAGTAAAAGGAAGATAAGATGAAGTTAGGGAACTAAACAGAAGATTTCAAAAGGCAGTTCAAGAAGATGAAGACAAATAGTATAATGACATGTGCAAAGAGGTGGAAGCAGAAAACCAAAAGGGAAGAACATGCTCTGTGTTTCTCAAGCATAAGGAAGTGAAGAAAAAATTCAAGCCTCGAGTGGCAGTAGTGAAAGATTCTACAGGGAAAATATTAAATGATGCAGGAAACATCAAAATAAGATGGAAGGAATATACAGAGCCATTATACAAAAAAGAATTGGTAGATGCCAGCCATTTCAAGAGGTTGCATATAAAGAAAAACCAATGGTATTGAAGGATGAAGTAGAAGCTGCCTTTAAAGAACTGGTGAAACATAAGGCTCCAGGAATTGTGTCATATTGTTATGTTAACAAATCTTAAAGTTATGAAAAATAAGATTGAACATATACAATGCAACTGCACGGTGTAAAAAGGATATACTAGGCCAAAGAAATTATTTTTTTTAAGTAGAACACATTTGTTTTAGCAATGAAAAATGACATATATTTATGTGCTATTATAGAGTTTTACTGTTGGGCCATGTATGAGGTGTTGAGGGACGTTGTAAAAATTACTGGCCAGTTATTAAATTATATAAATTTATACAGTTCAATATATATAATTTTGGAACTATGAATAAACAAAATTTATTCAGGAAATGCACTTAGAGAATGATGTTATCACTGAATAAAGTGTCAGAAGTCATAGGC